>JAQBSW010001753.1:0-122864 GCA_029291075.1 Eudiplozoon nipponicum | reverse complement strand
GATGATGATGATGATGATGATGAATATTATTCTAATGATGAAAGCGACGATAATTATGACATTTATTTTCAGAATGATTTTGTTCAAAATGTTTAAAAAATATCAGATGTGTTCACCCGGAAGCTTTATATTTCTACGGGAATTTCCACATTGATTCCTCCATTTCCGATTTTTTGCCATATGCATTCACTTTACTAAAAGGTTTCTAATTGGTTAATTACGGGCACACATAACTGCATAAGTAATACAAAATATGTATTTAAGTCAAATCCATGAACATTAAATCTGAACAAATTTGTCCTTTCGGAATGTGGATTATACAATTTAAACGATTAAGCTGGACTTATTTTTTTAATATGAAACAAAAAATTCTAATAAATTATTTCTATTTATCTGATAAATGAGATAAGCTTCAATTACAGGCCTATCGTCAAATCTAAAAATAATGAAAATTTGCCACATTTAGCTAATTGAAATAGAACTATCCTCACCATAAAAAGAATAATTCCAAACATATATTTATTGTCAGTTACCTTTGAATACAGCAAATTCGATTTTTCAATTATTCCTTGCGAAAATAAAAGAAATTTAATGTCTATATTTATTACCAAATATAAACTTCATTAGACATCAATAATTTCAATAGCTATGATTTTCTGTCTTAAACACAAAACGGGCCTTTAAAGCCAGTCTATTGCATAAAGTTACTCAGGGGCTTTATGTGAAATGGACGTTGCTGAATACATTGTCGACAAAAAAATCCAGGATTAGGAATATCAGAAATCCAAACGGGCCGCAAAGTGTGTATAAAAGGAAATTGACATGGAAGTATAAAAAGTAACACACAATGAGAGCATAAAGCTATAGTAAACTTTATTTTAACTTGGCGCAATTTCCCTAGTAAATAAGAGATCTTGAATTTCCAATGAAATTGTGTTCACCAAAATTAAAATATCAATGGTTGTGCGGGCGATGTCACCAATTATTTTAATCACGTTTGCAATTTTGATGCAAACCCCAGTTTCGTTATAAACATGCGCTTGTCAGTATAAGCTAGACATTGTATAATTTAGAAAAGGTAATTGACTCATTAGACCGGTTTCGTCCTTATTGGGAACTCTTCAAGTACTATCAAAAACTGAAAACGAACCTTGGCACGTCCGCTACGACATCTGTTGCTCTAATCACTGATTAAAATGACTAACCCAAAATATAAGTTGAAGCAAGCATCAGCTATAATCATCAAAGTGAATTGATTCAAGATGAACCCAATCGAAACTGCATATTGACCATTATAAATTTTAAAGGGAACGCACAATTCGAAAGCTTTTTACATTGATTATAAAAGCAATGACTATTCGGATGCCTTTAGCATAACTGATCTTTGTTTATACAGCAACGTACATGCAATAAATAGACTCCTTTAAATCGAGCAGTCCAACAGTATTTTTAAATAACGATGCAACGGATGCCCAGTGCAATATTTGGGCAGGTCTGGCCGACTACTATAAAAGCAAAGTGAAGTGCATTATAAATCAAACACTGCTGGAAAAAAGAGACAATTTCCGTTACAGATAAACAGATTCTTTGTACAAATCACAATTCAAATTAATTGGATTGCTATGTGTCTTCAAAATAGATTTATGTACAACAGAGGCTGTTATATGTAGCATAATTAATCCTCACCCAAATAAACAGGATAATTATGTACATGATTTAGATTTGAACCGTTGAACTGTGCGTGTGTTTTTGTGCACGCTTCCATATTCTAGTTTTTTGTAATTAAAACTAAGTAAAAAATTTAAATTAATATATTTTGCTTTTCAAAATTTACTACATAAATTTCCAGATATTACAGTCGAGTTGAGTTCCATCGAAACGAACAAGTTTAATCAAATTTTTTGCTCGAATACACGACATATTCGTAAATGCAAATATCGGCTGCATCAAAATGATTGATTTTTACTTTATACATATATGAAGTGGAAATAACAGAAGCGCATACGATGACAGAAGTCTCCAAACAATATATATATATATATATATATATACATATATATATGCGTATAAATCAATATATATATATATATATATATATATATATATATATATATATATATGCGTATATATATGCGTATATATAAACAACAATAAAATTAACTCTGTGTTTATATATGCATTCAAACATCGACTCTACTAATATTTATTTTATCTTCAATGTATAATATAAAATAATGTTTATAAATAAAATCTATTTTATTGTATGCCATGCTATGATACATGTAGCATGATATGAATAGATTTCAAAAAAATTTAAGGCCTCTAAACTTACAAATCACCTGAGAATAATGAGCGATAAAATAGTCCGAAATAGATGCTACAACATTTTTTTAATCGCATCCGTGAACACTATAATCGAACAAGAAGTGGTATATATTGTTTTCTCGGCGGACTAATGTATATGTAACTTCGTATTAGCTATTCCGCATTTAGTAACACATTATTTCAAATAGGATCAAAGGATATATTAATGTCTGCACGGACAAATTGTATGATCTCATGTAAACCTGTGTTTCATCTTTACTGGCGACGCATAGGTATGCCCATTATATATTTAGTCAATAAATGTGAGACAGGTCAGCAGTGCAGTTTCCTATACGAAAATTTATTCAATTCGTAATGGAATTAAACTTAAATAAAGTGTTTTACAATGCGAAATGAAAGCCAACTCATTATATATAAAATATACCGTGCTCGTAAATAATACCTAAGAAATGGTTTTCAAAATAATGAACATGTAAATTCTAACGAGAAAACAGTTTTCGCGATAGGCTAATTTTTTTCCAAAATTGAGAATTGCGGTCAAATATGAACACGCATTACACAAAAAAATCCTTCTATTGTGGCCTCGAACGACGGGCTCGATATGTATTTCTTATAGCGAGTTAACCTTGATAGCATATTGTTAACAATTTTATATTTTTTCAACTCCATCACTGATAAATTCCAATTTTCCTTTAGATGACTGTGTAAATAATGTAATACCGGCTCATTGATATGAGTCACCAGTTAGCCCGAATCGGATGAATATATGCGTTTAGACCTTTCGTTCATACCGAATTAAAAACAAAATCAATCTTGTCTTATTTAATATAACTTCCTACTAGGTACGCAGTGCATAATCCACAATCAGAAAAGTCGTTTAGGTGCACTAGAATTATTAAAGAATAAGCATAATTTTGACGAATTAAATGCAATTCATGACCTTGTTCGTAAACGTGTTCTGTCCTAACTACCACAAACCACATATTTCAAATTTAAATTATAACGGTATAAGATCCATCAATACTTCTGTTGCATACAAATTTCGCTAATGCATCAACTTGATATAAACATTTGTCCTTTTATGTACATACATTTGTTAGAATAAACTAGCCATTGAATTGTGTTGAAAAGGTAGTGCATCCAGTAGAGCGGTTTCGACCTTATTGGGAACTCATCACGTACTGTCCAGAATTGGTTGTGGATAGGGCATTAACCTGGGCACGTCTGATTCGGATTCTTGTGCTCCAACAACTGAGTCACCCTACTGCGCACTACACAAAATTTCCAATTATATAATAACTAATGTTCCTCGGCTAGTCTTTCCTTTAGGTGGAGCTCATATGGAGTCCTATTAGACCTAAAGTTCCAACTAACCATGTCTAATCTTTCATTATTCAATTATATTATATGGTCTCCTAGTAACGAAAAGGCTAACCGAGGAGAATTAGTTATTAAATAATTTGAAATTTTGTGTAGTGCACGGTAGGATAGCTCAGTGGTTAGAGCATAATAATCCGAAGCAGACGTGCCCGGATTCGTGCCCTATCTACGGATAATTCTGGACAGTACGTGATAAGGTTCCCAATAAGAACGAAACTGGTCTTCTGGACGAATTGCCTTTTCAACACTAAATAAAGCTTAGTTAACAAAATGAAATTTATGTACGTAAAGGGACAGGTGTTTATATCAAACGTCAACCTTGATTATAGTAATTGTTATGGTGGGTTTGTGGCGATAAGCTAGCTTCCGCATTACAGCCGCCAGAACACACGAGAAATTGAAGCACATAAAATTTCATTCTACTTTATTGGATTAAGCTTGTCCCTCTGGTTCTATTCGATCTAAATTGCAACCAGATCGGCTATGTCCAAGGAGTACGATAAATATTTTTAAGTATGTGGTTTAATTTTCTCGGAATCTTTCAATGTCCTTTTTTTAAAACTATGCATTTTAATATACCTTTATTTATTTACAGATTTTGCAATAAGTTCTGAAAAGCTTAACTTTAGAAAAAATAGTACAGTCACTCTTGGACGACGGCAAAACCAATTTATTCAGGATTCAGGCATTTTCGATAAAGTACCATCCGACGATATTGACGTTAAAATGGCTACTGCACTATTCAAGACGTCTGCCTGTTCAGCTGCATGTAATAACATGAATGTTTCGCTATCACGCTCAACCGGTACCAGTCTCCAGTTTCCTAGAGAGAAAAAACTACACGGAAGTCTTGCTGGACTATTTTTTAGTCGACCTAAGTCCGGAAATGTTGAACATGCGGTCTCCTCACATAGTAAACAGACAACAAGTAAGTTCTCCTAGTTCTAAAAATAGAATTATTAATTTAACTTTTACGCCCTATTGCGAGTATTTCTGCATGAGCCGGAGAACTCGCCGAAAATTAATCTGTGTTAATGAAAATGGTATGCAAACACAAAACTTTGAAGGCGTTAATTGTGCATTTAATGCAAAGTAGCAAATATCTACGCATCCCTTATTTTTTGGTAATACTGCATCTAAATCGACCAATTGGCGTTGTTTTGTTCCACCTGGAAGGTAAATAAACGCTATTTTTATCGCAATTTATCAATTGGTTTCAGCGGTAAATAAAAGAATATAAATGTAAAGCTGATATTGCCTTAGCAAACATTGATGTGATTAAAATAGAGGAACGCAAGCAAATATTTCTTTACGAAAATAGACTATTTGTGAAGAAATCTTTTCAAATTTAATCTACATTATAAAACATTTGGGAATTTATCCATATTATAAATTTAATTCAGTTGGACAGTTGAATAGAAAAAGAATGAGGCTAAGCATGAATAGTTAGACGCATGCTTATTTGAAATGCATTTTCCACAGTAGTATAATTAAATGAATATTTGTTGCACTGGTGGTGGTAAAAATATTTTTTCATCAATGTTGCCATCTTGATATAAACACCTGACACATTATGTACATACATTTTTCAGAATAAATAAAGCACTGTATAGAGTAGAAAAGGCACGGGTCTGTCTGTGACAAATTATGGACAGTACGTAAGGACGAAACCGATCTACTGGATGAATTGCCTTTTCTACACTATATAGTGCTTAGTTTATACTGATAAATGTATCTACATATTGGGTCAGGTGTTTTTATGAAGATCGCAACCTTGATTAAAAGTTAAAAGTTATTAGGTAACATTTATTTAGTATTTAGGCCATTGAGGTTTTTGCACGAAAATATCATAGCGCTATATTGTGTACGGTTGAGTAATTCGTTGCCTCGACATTTGAAAGCTAAAACGTAACTACAGCGCTTGTTCGCATTGAGCCATTGCCCACGCGCGCACAGTCTTAACGATTGTATAGTCAATTTATGGAGACAAATATCAGAAATTCATTTGAAAGAAAAATCTGGGAGTTTCCTATTAAGAGATCCCATTTATCTTCTTTTTCCCCACGTAAATTTAAAGTTACATTGGTCACATTTGAGCTGCAAAAGAAGTTAGACAAATAATTTATTCTATTGTATAAAATTTCAATAAGATTGATTGACTGACAATACAGCTGTCTATTCCACCAGTTGGTGATTATTAACGCCCAATAGCTAAATATTTTCTGCCCGTATTGGATACCAATGTAAACTGTTTAGAATATTGGGTGTATTTTGCAGGCTCGCACAGCATCGGTTAGCGTTCTGTTAACCTCCCGGCATCAGAAAACTGTCAATATTTGTACTTGTTCAGTTTGTTGTTTAGGAAGAAAATTTTGTTGCCAAATCACAGTGAATTTAAATTTTGACTGGATTTATAAGATGCCAAGCCATAAGAAAGTCATTCCTTAATACCTTATTTTTACTATTGAAAAAAATAAATGGCTCAAATGGAAAATCTCAACTGAATATATATATATAGAAATATATATACACACACACATATATATATATATATATATATATATATATATATATATATATATAAAATTTAGTGTGTGTCTGTTTGTGTGTGGGGGTTTTTGTCGTTGTATTGCGAAAGACCCCTACACACAAACAGAGACACCTGAACACGTATATATACTTACTAATGAGCTCAAACAGTATATATATATATATATATATATATATATATATTGACGTATATTTAATTAAGAAGCTGCAGGCTACAATGTCGGACATATATATATATATATATATATATATATATATATATATATATATATATATATATATATATATATATATATATATATATGAAGCTTCTTGATTAAACATACGTCAATATGCCACGCACTTATTAACCTTTAAATGTTTTTCTTTAAACTCTATCTATTTATCAATCACGCATATAACGATGTTCTTTCACATTATGAGGTTAAGAATAAATAAAAAATAAATTATTTACTAAAGCTTTATATTGATAGATTGGTTTGTTTTTAAATATTGAACCATAAACTCTGTGTCTAAGTGCATTTATTGGCATAGGATGATTACAAATGTGTCCAATTCAGAATTAGTATTTGTTTTTGAACAAATAAATAACTTTGAATTATCAATATACCCGGTTGAAGCTTTATTCAGTTTTATATGTTTCAAGGTGCCACTTAATTTATTTTCCATGCTTTCATTTTACTCAGTACTGCTTCGTCTAATTTATCGTCATTTGCACAAATGACACTGTTTTATATGTAGGAGAAACTTTTGGAGCCATAATGTTTGGTCTTGAAAGAGATCGCTGATCAGAAATCCTGTGATGAATTATTGTTAATGGTCACCACTTTGCAACATAAAACGTATCATTTTCGTAAAGTTAGAGGCATATAGAAGTTCTATTACTCATATTTACTTTTATTGAGTGCATATTATTCGATAAAGATTTTTTTAAAGAAAATATGATGTTCGTGGATCTAGTTTCTGCATATGTGTATATCATTCACCCGCTACCTTGAATGCTGCGAACATTTCCAGATTTCCTTAATGACCATTGCGTAATCTTAGGATGAAATGATATATCACCTAGACACAGTTTTAATAGCAAGATTAATGCCGACAAATTTAAATTTAGAAAGGAATTTGAAAAACATTTAAAGATATTAGAATGCGACAAATATTGTCTGTTCGACAAATACTTCCATAAATTATTTGAAATACATGTTCCAGGTTATAATCCACCTACTCCCATATTACACGCTCTGCTCTTGGATTTTATAACAGTAATCTGGAATATCTGGGACGGAGATGTGGTTATTTTCCGAAACAAAACTTTTTGCATTAATGATCTCCAGTTACAGATTAAAAAATAATTAGATAAAATACATTTTATTGGCGTCAATTTTATTATAAATTACACAGCATTGCAAATTGATTCAATAAAATAGAGTTTGCGAACTAGAAATAAACGCCAAACCTATTGTCTCTAACCATATACACATTCAACAGAAACTGATATCCCCATTCGCGCAGTCAACGATTGTTCTATTGCACGCTGTTCATTTTGAGGATAACCAACGTGGGGTATGGCATTCCGTGGCAATATTGCTTGTCTGACTACCGGAGAAGTAGCAATTCGTACTAATATTTTTTATTGTGAAGAGATATTGTTTTCGCTGTTAGTGTTCTAGCCTACTTAAGTAGGAATTTAATTAATATTTCTTGTTTTTGATTTTTGCCTTTAACCTAATTTCAAATATTCAACGAATATCAATATATATATATATATATATATATATATATATATATATATATATATACAGTGTTAATAAATTTGAATATTCATAACAAAGTTATCCTGCTGTATGTTATGTACCATGACCTAATTTCGAATATTTGCGTTCAGTTTACATCAATGAATAGTTCCTTATATCAATTCAGCTGTTAAATAAACGCCTAACAGTGCTTTATGTGTGCCGTCTTCTCAATGTAGCCGAATAATTTATATTCTACGAATTCTGTCAATCATTTTCATGAATGGCAGTAACACGGTCACGAATGGTATTGCTATTTTACTGTTAATTTAAATTTTGAATGCACCAAAATTTCTGTTCCTAAAGTTGGTAAAATAATCATTGAGGATTATTTTATTTTGCAATTCACCTACCTCTGTCACGAGCGCCTTTTCCAGTGTAGGAAAATAAGATGAATTTCCGATAAAATATTATTTTTTAACAAAGCAGCTTTTCTATGTAACGAAGCAACTTGAATTTTAACTATAGATGGGATGAAGGAATAAAGTTACTTATTAAAAACTATAATTCTTTTTAAATTGCATTTTATGTCTGTCTCTTCCAGTGTTATCAATCAAATAGCACGAAATAATTCTAGATTATATTTTTGAATCAAATATTTATTTCTATTATTAAATTCGAAACTGTGTGATAGCTTTAAAAGTATTTATGATTAGAATATAATTTTTATTTTACTATTGTTTCTGTCTGCTTAATTCTTTTTTATTATCTGTATCGTTTTAAAGAGGGATTTTTCTGTCAAATGCCTTTATCAAAAATTCATTATTACCTACCATATTGTTTATTATAAGAATATACCAATTCCTCCACGAAAATGATATATTTCGATATTTTTTCTTGAATTTATCCAAATAACATGCAGCGATTTGAAATTTTGTGTGTGTATGGATACATTTTAATAGGATTTGCGAATTATGTTATATTACAAGCATATATGTTCTATCAATTTAAATGTTTTTATAATACTGAAAGTGTATTATTTTGGTAAAATCTTGATAGAAACTGTTTTTTTCTTTACTTAACTTTGACGAAATCTCATTTTACAAATGATTATTTTCAAAATGATTACATACACATATTCGATCTATAATTTGAAATCAGCTAATTAAGATATATCTTTACGGATGTATGCAAGTCTTCTTGCTGCATTAAAAGTTTCTTTTCTGGAATTGTATTTGCCGCTTTTTCAAAAAGTCATGAATTAAGAAAAAGCATTTAGAATATATTTCTGCAGTGAATTGTTCAATTTCTAATTTTCCACTTAATTAATATATGGTCATTTACTCCTTAATATAAAATTTTAAAAATAATTATTTTCACAATTATGAATTAAGGTGTATTCAGTTGATTCCAATATGAAAATATTATTTCTAAAATAAGTCATTTTTAGTGCTAAACAAATCCATTGGGAATTCATTTCGTAATCGAAGAAAAGATTTGCTTATTTATGTCGTTAATGGTCTTAAATACGTTCGTATTATTTTCTAGTAGATGAAGAAAATAACTCTCACTGAATCAAGTTTTTCCTAACTTTTCATTATAATCTAAACTATTATATAGAAAACATGTGAATAAATAAACCAATAAAAATTTTACCAATGCATAATCTTTTTTATATTTTTGTATGACATTGAATATGCTTAATGCGATCGTATTTTAATTCTTATTTAATTTAATTAATTGTTAGTACACATTGTAACCACCTACGATTACAATATCATTGACATTAAAAGGAAAAGCTCTATGTAGACCTTCTTTTACGTTTGTTCCTTAATAGCCAAATTTATCAAATACTTTCCCCTTTCTTGAATTTTATTATAACTTTAAAAATTTTATTATTGTGTGTGTGTATTATTATTATTATTATTATTATTATTATTATTATTTATGGAATTGATACTGAAAGTTTTTTCATTGAATCACTAAAATGTGAACACATTGTGTTTTTAATTAATTACACACCATTTTATTTTTAAAAGCATTTCCTGTGGGAATGTGGAGTTATAGATGACAGTCTTTATCAAAGTCATTTGGCTGCAGACTATTCAACAAAATAACAGATAAGTGACTGCAAAATCTAACAGTAAATATGCCATTATATTTGAAGAAGCTCATAACTTTTATAACATTAGTCTATAATGCCATTGATTTAATATATGATTGCACCGTATAATTTCGCAGCTTATCTTCATAAGACAGATCTGGCTAGTTAAATGGCGTTGCCTAATACAACCACACCAACGAATAAATTTTGCTTGTTTTCGAGAAAGTTAATAAAAAGTAAACAACTTTTCTTTGCAAAATCATTTAATGGTTTAGAATAAGCCTATTATTTAATTTTGTTTTTTGAAAAATAGAAAAAAAGTTGATTTGTTACGTAATTTCTATAACCCTCTTCCAAATAAAAGCTTCTATTTTTCATATTTAATGGACATTGCCTTAAATACAAACAAAAGGTGATTAGCAAGAAATTTAATTCTAATTGCAATTTTTTAATTTAATGTTACAGATGAGTCTGTTCAGACAGCAGAAAATGCAGATTTAAAACGAAGACCCAAAGATGACGACAAGGCTAGTCTCGCAAGGGAAGCTGCTTACGATCTTCAACGCCTACGAGACATGCGAATTACCTATAATCTCCAAAACGATAAATTATTTAGTGGAATCAGGAGGCAGTTAAAGATCAAACAGAATAGAAAGCAAATTGAAGGGAAAAAGCGAAAGAAACACTTAAGTGGTGTTATTAAAAAATCAGACAGTTCTCGCCGACGAAAGGCTGACAAACTAACCGGAAGTGTAGCACGCAGATTGCAGGTGTACGAACTGAAAGATGCAGCCTCATACACCGATTTAACTACCCAACTTGTGGCTAAGGATTTGCTGTCAGTGTCTCTAGAACACAGTTTAAACAAACAAACTCCGGCAGTACAAGCTAGAGAACTAAAATTAAATTATTCGGGACAACGCTACTGTGGTCCCAATTCACTGCAGCAATCTATTGTATCAGGTTCGTTATTTCAGCAGCCAGGTATTTGTCCTCCGGGCTATGAGTATGTTTGTCAACTGTGCAGAGAACGACGCCGATTCTTTTTGCAGGATGACAGGCAAAGAAGCTCAGACGGGGCGCCTATGGCGCCGAAAAGTTACTTGCCTAGGCGAAGTAGTGTTGCGACAATATTCCCTCTAGGTAAAGGCCAGCGAACGCGATCTCCTGACAGTGTAATAGAAGCGGACAGTGTGATGAGGTGATTAATTTGAATCTTCCGAAATTGATGAATAAGTAATTTGTTAAGAAATATAATATGTCTACTTTGGCGAAAAGGCATGGATTACCTAGTAACATGCTAGCACATTTATATAAAGCAGAATATAATGAAGAACTGTGTAAATATTACTTGATAATATGTACAGTGTGGTTTTTGTACAATATTGACGGCTTCCCTCAAGTAAATTGTAAGCACGAAATACTTGCGTAATCCAGAAATCACCTTTGCTTTACTCACCTTGGTAAATCGTCTTGGTCCAATAAAAACGTGCCACACGCAACAAAAAAAATATTCTACCAAAGCTTTTCACAAAATTTATCTGGATTCCAGAACCACTTTCAGCAATATAGCTTGAGTTTCGCATGTGACTATAGAGTAAGCGATACATTTTGAAAGCGGAAATAACAACAGCATACATTTGTTTGCCTTTTCCTAGTGGTCAGTTTGGCTATTAGCAGAGAATAGTTCATTTTAGAACCTGTCAGTAGAGGTATTGTGAAATTTTGACCAGTAGAGTTTTCATTAGTGTTTTAAAAGTACACAAAACTCAAAGTTTTGCAGCAATCCTCTGACGATATACGGAGTGTTTGCGTGCGTAATAGTTAAATTAACATTAAGCAACATCTTTATAGGTTGCAAATTTCGTCCATTAGGGCAGAATTTGACCATCAAAGATAGGCACAGATAGGCTGCCAAGAACGAAGTAGGCAAGTCGATTTGTTAATCATATGAACCATTTTTCAATGAAATACAATTAACACTGTTGTTGTGATTTGTATATTTGGGACAGTATGACGAATACGAGTTCTATCTGTTTTGCTTGCGCATTTCTAGACGACGCCCAGAGTCAATAAACTTGCCGAATTTCCGACCACCTCCAGATGACAATGCGTCTAGGCTACGCGGTACACACGATCTTATGGACATGATGATAAAAAGTGAAGCCAAGTTCGAATCTGATACAATTTCGCGCGTTAAGCAGTTCTGGTATATTCGAAGTATCCTGCGCCATCGTTGGCGTAAAAAATTACATAGCCAGAGTCAACACGAGGTGAATATGACAAGCAACAAAAATAAATTAGATGAAATTTTGACAGAAATTAGATCAACAGGCGATGATGACGATGATGATGATGATGATGATGATGATGATTATCATGATGAAGGTGATGATGGTACGACTGGAGATGTATCGAATTGTTTAAAACAGAACAACTTCGAAAAGACCCTGGGCACTTGGCTTGAACATGTAACTCGAAGAACATGTTCTGCATGCGATCGACTTAGACACAATGTCGGTGTAAACCTTTTCAATAGGTACGTGATAATATCATAATCACTTCTCCAAATGTGAAAACACGTTTACATGCATACCTGTGAAAAATGGCATGTGGATTCTGATTTTGTTTTTTTTTTAATATTTTTTTCTTAACAGAAACGTAAAGCGTGGACTGGACTACCTCAGCCGGACTGGTGTTCTTGTTCCTGGTGCGGCCAGCTCAGTTGCTGAATTCATATTAAACAATCATGGTCTTGCCAGACAGAGATTAGGCTCATTTTTAGGACAGCCGGCAACCGTGAATGCAGTAAATTTAGACGCAACATGCCCGGACTATTATAGTGTAGGAATGGACATAGCTAGTTGTAGCTCTGCAGCTGTAGTCAATCCTTTGCATGTTCTCCGGTAAGTCTGCACAAAATCACGTATTCATTTGCTAATGAAAACCGATCGATTCGAGGCCAAATGTTTCATTGATTAGTTTTTAAAAATTTGTAAATATATTTGTTGTCTTTCCTCGGTTTGGAAGAACTATAATATATATGCACTTTTGTTTTAGGCCTAGCAAACTAGTCACTAGCTATCCAATATCGGATCAAGAGAATAGGCTACAACCCAAATTGACATAATACAGAATCATATGCAAGCATGTATTATGTGTACACCACCGACTCATCGAAATTAGCCTTTATTTCGCACCAACTCAAATAAACGTTTAATTAAACAGTGTGGCATATTTTTATGCTGCAAATTCATACTCACATACGTATTGCTTACATAGTAACAAATTATTTCAAATAAAACCAGAAGGTAATACCAAATTCCGCATGAACAAAAGGTATAATCTCACGTACACATGCGTTTCGTCAATACTGGCGACGCATCAATAGGAGCCCGTACCATACCATATACTCACTATACATTCAGTCAAACTGAATAAGTTGCAAAATTTTGAAACTAAGGTGCCAGGACACTTAAATCGGGCAAATTACATGATGAATGCTCATTAAGTACGAACAATTATACTTGATTAATTTCATTTTAATCAAATGCAATGTTAAGGTAATGGCAACGTATACGCACACACACTCATATATATATATATATATATATATATATATATATATATATATATATATATATAATGTGCATGCCTTTTAATATTACACAGTATATTTCTAATTGGGTAGAAAAAACACATCAATAACAAAGTGGATAAAGACCATTTATTTCGTGAATACTAATCATCGCTATACAATCATTCATTTATATACATTTTGGGATTTCAATTGATTATGCTAGTGGTAACAAATCTGCAACAATTTACTAGTATCCAGGCCAGACCAAACGGGCCCTCGACTAGAATCAACAAACATTCAATCGGATTGTCAACAAACTGAAGAGGAAATAACAGAGGCGCATACGGTGACAGAAGTTTCCAAACAATATGAGCGTTCAACACTGCAATCCACACTGACGTGTTACCATGTGCTAAATACAAATTTGCGCAACAAGGTGAAACGATCAACTACACTGGGAAAAACAGCACTCGTACATGAAACAGCGAACAATGCGCACACACAAAAACGCAAACCCATACAAACTTACCAACCAGCCAAATCAAGAAACAGAAGTAAAAGCGAGTCAGATTTGTTGCCAGTAGCATAATCAATTGAAAACCCAGAATGTATATAAATGAATGATTGTAGATCGATGTTTAGTATTCACGAAATAAATGGCCTTTATCCACTTTGTTATTAATGTGGTTCTTCTTCATAATTATATATATATATATATATATATATATATATATATATATCAGTAAATCCTGCCATAATACTTTAATTTACTATCAATTATTGTTTATCTTGGTCACGACTGTACATTTATCGGTAAACAGTCACATATATTTACAATTGTTCGACACATCAGACAAATGAAACTTCAAACTACCTCTTCCGACATATATTCATATATGTAATTGCCTGTTAATAAGAATTTTAGTCATTTTTGAAGCCTATATTTTAATATTACTTTAAAGTTCATGTGATGTAACTCTTAATATAAAAGGCATAATCCTTAAATTTGTCCATAAAGTTCTCACAGATCGGTCTTATTTTTTAAATAAAGTAGGTTTCAATTGATTTTATATCTTAATGTTTCGTTCTGTTACACATCAGCTACAAATAGAAACTACGAGCATTTTTTGATAGTTGATCTTAATAAGAATTGGAAATATTCTTAAATGAAACTAACCTTACCATAATGTATGATAAGGATTGCAGCTTACTTTGTGACCAGTGACAATTTTTATACTCTGCTTAATAGTTAGAAAGGCCGATATAAGCGGCCACCATTTTGTTCACTAATGTTAGTTTGAAGGCTTTAGCTATTATTCCGAGAATAGGCTAAGAAGTGTAAAAAAATAATGCAACATCGTTTCCTCCTCTTAATATTTTGTAAAAAAACAGAAATGGCTTACAAATTAAGCATTTAAACTAATCTAGTACGACAAAATGGGGACAGAATCGTGATCAGCTACAGGTGAAGTCTCATTCACACATTTGATTCGAGCTCATTGGTTACAATTCATTGGGAATTTGTTCTGAGTAATGATTGACAATGATACTTTCAATGCAAAATTCGAGCAAACCTAACGTAAATTCCAAGAAAACTAATATTTCATAATAAATTATAATATTTATATATGATTTGATTTTGATTCACATCAATATTAAAAATGATTTTTAACATCTATTGTATTTGTAAAAGAAAAAAACATTTGTCAATATACATTAAATTGTACATTTCAGTTCTAATCTAGCAATCAGTCATTTGATATTTAATTATTTATGTGCATTTTAACGCGATTTTCAGAAAAATTTCAATCGTTCCTTTAGACATGGCAAACCTAATAAACGATCTAATCTAATAGGACTTATCCGGTCCCATAGGTGAATATGACTTCAATTTTTAAGATTGATACTTCACAGTATGAATCGTACGCTTAACTAAAACGTTCAGTTTGGTAGTTTGGGAAGCGAACTGGCCGTGCTAGATATCTTAAAATGTTTGCATGCGAATCAATTAGGTAAAGATATGTGCAAAGTGTGTTAATAAATATATTATGCCTAAAATAGTACTGAATATGTGTAGTCTTTTGGTCCTCTATAGACGTAATCTAAACGTCTCATTCTTCAACGAATCTTTAAGATAAGGCTACTCCATCGTACACTCTATAAATGCATCCTTGTTTGATGCTTGCTAATTTCATCTACGCGCTTCCGCATGCCTCCAATTTTTTTGGAAATCGCCAGGCTGCAATCGATTTAATATTTGATTGGACATAAGTATTTGACTGCAAAGTGCACGATAGAACATATTAAGATATTCGTCTATCCGAATCTGGTATTCGCGAAATATAAACGATTAATGGCAAAAACCTGGGTTCTTGTTGGCTACAGAGCCACAATTTTTGTTAATATATGATAATGGTTGTTTATGCCATTTATTATTTTACAGTTTTTTGTATAAAAGTTTATTTTACATTTGAATTGTAACTGTGGGCAGTTCTTCTTAAGTAACTGCAGAAAAATATTCAACTCAACATACAAAATTATGGTGTTGCACGTACATATAAATCAAAGCATATCATATCTTTTGAAAAATTTTGCAGTGAAATACCATGATATTCATTTTAATTTCAACAAGGTTTTATGAACAGAAGCACCTGTTTGTAGGCTATTGATATAAACAGCCGTTATGCAGAGTAGTGGAAACAAAAACTATTTGTTCGTGAACTTGACCAATCGTCGGGGTTTCCAGATCCATTTTGAAACAGTGTTTAATTTTAAATTCTGTTTGTTGCGGTAAGCTAATATATATATATATATATATATATATATATATATATATATATATATATATATATATATATATATATATATATATATACAAGTATGTATTAGGTGTTGCACACCTAGTAATTAGTTCAGTTGTGACCAGATGGATAAACCAAAAGAGACATCCTAAACGGAAAGTATAATCTCATACACATTCGTTTCATTAGCACTGGCGATTCATCAGTAGGAGCCGGTATTACTGCCTTTAACTACTATATATTTATGTGAGGAATGTTGGATAATATGATGGTACAATCGCCTAGACGAATGTATAAACCTGCGGTAGTGGAGCTAACACGATTTCAAGTCTCGAAAATGCGACTTCAATGCTAACTCATTCTATAAAATATATATACCGTGTCTGTAAATGATACTAACACTATGGCTATTGACGGTTACAGACACAATAGCCTTAATGAACTACCAGAATTGGCGTTAAACGTAGAAAAGTAATATGAAAATTTACGGTTATTTTTTCTTTTCTTTTTAGATACATTCTTCGAAAGTTGGATTTTACGGGTCAGGAAATTGATCAAGCCTTGCGGATGTTTATCCATCATTTCGGAATGCCGGTGAGAAACCTATTTATATATATATATATATATATATATATATATATATATTCTTTTAAAATGCGAGCTTTAATAAAATTCATTGTTCCCTTCCTGTGTGCAAAAACAAAATGAAATTTTATCAGATATAAGAAAATTTTCTTTCTCGTGGTCTTCTCAAATATCTACTCATGAAATTTTTGATGTTTTTGCCAACAGTTATGAGGAAAGATAAAGCAAGAATTTTGAACAAATTGGAGAAAGATGTAAAACCTGGAGTTTTGTGTGATTTAATACCGACCGATCTTGATAAGCGTGTGCTTAACTTATCAAAAGTGCCAATCGATCAGCTAACAATGGAGGCACTATCGATGGGCTGAAATTATGGAATACATCCTTCTAATAAATGCGATGTTGATTTTGAGGCAGCATTTGAATTGTTATTTGAACAAACAGCTGACTTGGAGCCTACCAGTATTGATTATAAAAAAATTGGTTCAGGGCTACACTAGTTGATCAGGCTTCACACCTGAAATCGTCTAAATGCGCAGAGCAGCATGCGTTGACAAAGCAGCATCTAAATGCACTTAGAAATATCAGCATAAATGCAGACATCAAAATACTACGCGCTGATAAAGGAAAGAGCGCAGTTATAATGGACAAATCGGACTACGTACAAAAGATGGAAAACGTGTTAAATGACAATACAAATTCACACGTCTAGACGATAAATCAGATGAAATAGACAAGGTGGAGCGCAAAGTGATAAATGAAATTAAGATTTTTACAGATGCCGGTTTTATTGATGAGGCCACTGCACAGAAGCTCAAGGCAATTGGTTCATCTACACCAATAATGTACGGATCACAAAAAACACACAAAAGAGGTTTTCCTATGAGGCCAATTTTATCAATGGTAAATTCTCCGTTTCATGCACTAGCTAAATTGCTAGTTCGTTTACTTGAACCATTACGTAAACTACTAGGTAATCATTCGGTTGCCGATTCGTTTGGGTTTGTAAACAAAATTCAAGATATAAATGTTAAAAACAAGATTATGGTATCTTTTGATGTTACGTCTTTATTTACAAATGTTCCAATTGATGAAACCATTGACATTATAGTCAAAGCGGTAGAACACGATATATTACCATCGCCAGTGCCAGGTCAAACTCTACGCAAGCTTATTTTATTATGCACGAAAGACGTACGATTTCGTTTTAATGGAAGCATCTACAAACAGACTGATGGTGTCGCAATGGGAAGCCACTTATCTCCAGTGTTGGCTGAGATTTTTCTAGGGCACCTAGAAAATACATCATTATAGAATGACATAAGTAAATGTGCTCAATATATACGGTACGTGGATGATATATTTCTTGTACTTAAGAACAGGTCTCAATCACAAACATTGCTTCAAACTTTCAACAAAGCACATAAGAATATCGGTTTCACATCAGAGCACGAGAAAGATGACTGTCTGCCTTTCCTAGATGTACTATTAAAGAAAGAAACTAATGGTAAATTAAACAGAACAATTTACCATGAACCAACGTGGTTTGCACAGTATTTGAATTACAGCAGTTTGTGCCATTTCAATATAAATTATCAACAGTTCGTGGTTGCTTTTCAAGAATTGACAGGTTGGTTAGTCAAGATTCTAAAGAAAATGAATATAATAAAGTAATTAACGATTTAATGTCTAATGGCTATCCCAGACAATTAATTGAATCAATTATTAAAAGGGGAATTAACCAGAAACAGACGTATTATGGGCCAGAAAAGAAAACAGTCTACCTAAACATTACATTTAAGGGGGATGCAGTTTCCCGAATGGCACAAAAGAAAGTTGAAGCAGCATTGACACGCACATTTAATGCAGCCAAACTACGAGTGTTATTTAGGGTAATACACTTGCCTTTACCAGCAATCAAAGAGAAACAGCCGTTAATGTCGATATCAAATATTATTTATCAATATACATGCGCAAGTTGTCGATCAACTTGCGTAGGCCGATCGACCAGACGGTTAATTACTCGAATGAGGGAACATTGCAACTTGAACGCCTGCTTTAAATCAAATGGTGAATACACGTCTGCTATTGCGCAACACATCATCGAAACAACGCACGTATGTTCTCCAGACGTAGCATTCCAAATAATTACTAAATGCAAAAACAAGAGCGACGTAGCCACATACGAAGCCTTATTGATAAAAAAAATTACGTCCGGATTTATGTAAGCAGAAGAAACACGTACAAGCATTGAGCTTGAAATGGATGTGACGCACGCAATTTGATTGGTTTCTATTTTCCACACTCTCTCTATGTTCAAATATTTCTATCTTGTTTTGCTTTCCAATTTATATATAAAGATATGTTCATGAGTAGATATTTGAGAAGACCATGAGAAAAATTTTTTTTCTTATATCTGATAAAATTTCTTTTTGTTTTTGCACACAAGAAGGGAACAATGAATATATATATATATATATATATATATATATATATATATATATATATATATTCCATTTCGTAATTGAATTATCACGTTTTTTTGTGTGATTTATGCAATTTGAATTATTAAGGAGAAACTTGAATAAAACTTTGGCTTTTAAAAAAATTTTTTTAAAAGTATTGATTCACCTGTGCTGCACCAATATTTTCGATGTGGGTCTGAAATGCCCACTGAAAATAAATGAAAATCATACGTTTCAAAGGCAAAAGGCCTATTTTATAACTGGTGTCATTAAGGAAATCAATATATAGATAATTTCTTGCGAGCTTAATTAATATAGTGAAAGGATAAATTTAAATATTTATCATCATTTGCACTTTATATAAAGCTCATACGAGATATTTTTATTACGTTGAAAGATTGACATTATGTTTATAAAGTTCAATGCTCAGTCAATTTGTGTCAATATGGATTCAAAGGTCTTTCATTTACATCTTATTATAAACGTGACATTATCACCATGATTCCAACATATGATTACAAATTCTTTTATTTATCGCTACGTACTTAAGATCTAGAAGATGTAAAACCCACAAATATGAAACAAGAAACTCAGTTTGGAAAGTGTGAAACTGTAACTTGTATTATACAAACTCGTTAATTGCCTTCATTCTTATCTGCTCATGAGTTCGATTGTTTATTTTTTCCCGAAAAATAATTATTTCGAACAACTTTTTTTGTAGCCAGCAAACCATTCGATTTATCCTATGCTGTGCTTATTCGCAAAATTTATTCAGTTATTGCTGCAGTTGAAGTAAGTACCATTTCTAGTATGCCTCTCTTAAATGAATGGGGAATGGGAGAATTACATTTCAAACGAAAATTTTACAGATTTATGAGACGCGATTCTGAACATGTAATGTGTGCTGTGATTATGTTGGATGATAAAAATAAAATATGAGCAAATAGAATTGACCAAATAATTTAATATACTTATTTTGATACGTTTCACATTACACTGCTCTAACTATGAAAAAGTAATCCTGCGTAGTTACTATATAGCTCGTCATGTTTAAAAAAGTGTATACGTTCACGTACATTAACTTGTCAATACGTAAAATATAAATATATTGAAGAAAAAATTTGAAGGTGCAACTCAATTTTTCTTCAGACTAAATAGGCTAACTTATGCGAAATTTTTTTTTTAGGAAGTCTGTTTGATTTTACTCCATTTAGGGCGGTTCGTGTTCACAATTAACTTAGGTATCTTTAGAGAAGGAATGCTGTAGCGAACATAAACGAAAACATAATTTTTGAATATTAATTACTAAAGGAAATGTGGTATCGATAGCTCAAATTTAGCTGGATATCTATATAAATGGTAGGGAAACGAGAATTTTCTCCATTAATTCGCTTTAGGTTGCCGTCCAAATGCATTCAAAAGCTGAAATATGGAATGAAGCCTTATTTAATGATGCCAGGATGAATTTTGTAGTGGATACTCGTATTTTATCAAGCGAGATCCGGTATAATACTAAAATCATATTGGTAGTTAACGGAAATAATTGACTAAGGATTGTTGACATGAGGCGGTTCATGCTTTGGATATTACTTTAATGAAGGTTGCGATCTTGACATAAACACTTGACCTATTATGTACACGCATTTGTCAACATTAACTAAATATATATTTTAATGTTAATTTATGCTATTCATTATACAAAGTTTAGCTAATTCTAGCTTGAAATAGTGACTGAGACTATTTAACCATATATTGTGTCTTTATTCGGTTTGACATTCTATCAGAATGCACTATGCTATACGGCTTTGAAATTTCCCACTTTGCTCATAATATTTGCTCCTGAATTCAAATAAAGCCATTCATTATTAGTACTAACTAAAATAAACGAGAACAGTAGTGAAGAAACAACATAGTTGAGAATGATAATTTTCCTTTTTACAATATAATTTTTTTAAATAATAGCTTTTTTAGATAAGAGAGTAAAATTAATTTATATCACGTGTATCTAGGCACCAACTGCGTCGCAATCGATGGACAGATGTCGTATTTTCATGGAACTTGTAACTTGGCCTTTTAATGATAATTAAGTGTTACCTCATTCTGTAATTTTATTGTGTCTAAAATTTCTCTCTCCCACTCTTACTCTTTCCATTTCTCCCTCAATCTTTCCCGTTATTTTACACTAATATTTCTTTGTGCAAAAAATGTCCTCCGTTGTAAAACATAGAAGTAACTAGATATTAGGTCTCCTCACAATTCATACAATATTCACTTGTTTCCACTTTTTAGCCTAAAAACGAATTTGTGGCAATTTGCTTATTATAAATATATTCTCTGGGGCTTTCGCTTTTTATCCAAAGTAACAAGCGAGTTTAATTAGTAATTTTTTTTAATTCCAGGTTGAATAACTATTCTAGAAAAGAAAATTTGAAATTTCATACGCCTTCAGCCAAACTCACATTCATTTGCAGAATACGCAATAGCAACTGCGCGCGTAGAAAACGCATGAATTTGAATTTAAAAGTTTTTCTACATTTTCCTCATTTAAGTGCGCAAAACATTTAATTGTGTGATGCAGCTTGGCCAAAATTAAATAAAACCTTCTGTTTCTACGCTTATAAACCTAAAAGCACTGCTTACATTAAGAAAAGTCAAATATTATAAATAAATTTAGTATAAGGCATATATTTTAAATTAAAAAGTTTGCAAAAACAAATTTCTGAGTGCCACAACGCGTATTTTGCTGTTATTGATTTGTTGAGAAACGCATAACATGGATCCGTGTTATCCTAATTTACTCCGGAATATTGTCTCGCCTTTTCGTCTAAATAAAAGGATACCAGAATGTTCCTGTAGCACATTTATGCCAGTCCGGAGGACTAGGATATAATTTTACTCTGCCTGCAATAATAATATGATTTATTTGATGAATAAGCGCAGAAGAAGAGGAATCTAACGATTGCTCGTTAAAACAAAGTTGTGCAAGCAAGCTTGAATAATTTTTTTTGAGCGAAGTAGAAAATGAGGCTCAGGAGTGGATCAGAATTAAGACAATGCGTGTGTAAATCTGTCACCGCTTTCAGTTTCCCTCTTGCCAAACAGAGTTTTTTGTTTCTACCTTGTAGGCCGTGGTTCTTCGATGACGTTTTAAGGATATTGTGATACACATATTGACTAAGGACTGTCGTTTTAAATCTTGAGCATCATTTCATGTTACTTCTAATGCATCCACGAAATGTAAGTAAACTCATGACCATAAAAAAACACACTGAACTGCGAACTTTGTCAATATAAAGTGAAAATATCAGAGTGTTCCCAAAACTTATTCAGCCACAAGATAGCTTTCTGTCGGTACATTTTGCATATGATTTTTCGAATCGCCAATCAACATTATGAGTTTGATCGCAGAAATTTCAGACGTATCCAACGGCACGCGTGAAGCAGTGTAATTGTTAATGTCTGTTATAATTGCGAATCTTTTAATGCTATTGCTAACAATTTTACTGCACATCATATAGACATGCTAATTTTTTTGCGTTGCATATATATCTACATTAAGAAACCGTTTTTTGGCTCAATTTTCTCCTGATGTAGGTTGAATCCCAGGAGATTGACCGTCTCCTGTTGTGTCTGGCACAACACTATCACGCGTCCAGGTGGCCTACAATAAGAACTGCGCCCTTACTTCAGGTCAATTTTACACCGGATAGCTCGTTGGCCTCCTCAGCCTCTACAACTACTTCGTCTTCTTTGACTTCAAGTTGCCTCAACAGCAGCGATGAAGCTGAGTGTTCAGATGTTGCTGCCGAACCTGAGAATAATGTTCATCGTCCAAGTGATGGGCACAAAATACACTCACGTTCGCCAGATTCCTTTTCGGCATCTTTGTCTTCCTTAAGTGGTATATTGACTTTGTTAAGCACTTTATACTAAATCTCCAATTCATCTTCTAACACATTAATTTTACACCGATCGATTTACATACGCGTTTAAAAGTTATGCAAGATTGCTACCACTGTTGTAGCAAGCACAGATTGATAAATAGGCTTTCCTTCTGCCGCATACATCAAACACGTCTATAGGGATATCTAAGTATCCACAATGCACTAGGGGACTCAAAAGATGATAGAGTAAATCATCGACCACATTGAAATACTCTACAGGCAATCCATGATATATTTCTACTAATCATAGTTTATTAAATAACATATCAAATCGTTTAAGTGTGTTTGCCATGAAAACGCACAAATTCCAATATTCTTTCTCAACATAAACATTCAGAGGTAAGATAGGTCTAGTAAAATACAAAAGCATAATTACGCTCTTTTTCATCAAATATAAAATTTAAATACAAAAGACTAATGAAAATAAGCGTTTAAACATTCTGCATTACACTGTGATTAACTTACTGCAAAGAATAATGCTGTCTTTCCTCCTTCTGACACTGAATGCCTTCCTAGCTTACCAGAAGAAAATCGCTGCAGTGAAGGAGTTACCTCGCGTTGTGTGCTGATAGGTTGCTTCAACTCAAAATGGTTTCGACTAGCCCCAAATGCGATTTTCCTGACGATGTCATTGATGGAGAATTGCATTGTTTTTAGGAAATACCAAGATCTAATGAACTTGTTGAAAACATTAACGATGTAGAGGGTATACTATTTCTCTGTTTAATTGAGCTTGTTTCGCGTGTCAGTTCTTGAAAGTGTGATCTTAACCGCGTCCTTAATAGCCTTACCGAAACATACTCAGCGATATCATATTAATGCAGTTAGGCCTTTCATTAAGCCTACTTTTGGTGCGATGTTAATAGAAGCAATTATGTTAAGATTAACGAGAGACTTTGAAATCACGACCAAGTAGAACAAGGAACCATACGCCATCTGCATGCAAATAAATCCTCGATGCCACTTTCATTTAAAGCTGTATAAACGGGAAAATATAAATTAGTTTTTTTGAGAAAATACAAACAGACAATTTATTTTAAGGAGGTTGATCAAACTTTTAATCATTCGAAACACACGACTGTCAATAATCTGAATGTTTTTTGAGTTATTTTCGTTAAAACTGCCATCAATTGCATTTTCTCACGAAATTGTTGTTTAACCATAAAAAGAAGAAATTTGATGAAATAAAACTCATTTGAATTATACACTACGCGTTTTAAATTTATATTTTATAATCCTTATAAATATCATTGTATCGACAATATTTTTCTATAATTATTCAATTATCTGTTCGCCGTAATGGTTCACATTATATGAAAAATGATCTGGCATTCAATTATGTCTGCATGAATACTTAATAACTTACTTTTAAGTTAACAAATCATCGCATTGTTTCTATATTTAACAAAAATCGCAAAGGTGCTCCCAGATATGAATTATAAAATAGACCAAATGATACTAATAAACGCTTTCGCTTCAACTTGTCAAGTTTCTTATTAAAGAAATAAAATATTACTTCGATTCACTTTCACGTTAACATTTATGCGCAGCTTTTTAAATTATAAATCTTTAGCACACTTTTCTTTCGTATGAATAACAAAAAACAGTAAATATGGCGACGTTGCGAGTTTGCTTCGCATCGTCATCTTATTTAATTTTGAAATGAAACAAACCATTTTGATTCACTCCAATATAACATACCTGTACACCTTTTAATTACAAATAAAATATTTATAACTTTTATATCTAAGTAGACACTTTATAACGATAAATTCTTTATTTCGAATAAGCGCAATCATGCCTCAATAACGTCTACTTTACTACAGAAATAGTATGTATTATATAACTCGATTCATTTCTCTACCACAAGTTTTGTACACCTTTTGTTACCTTTAAAATGTTTATACCATTATCCCAGGAAAAGTAAATAAGGCATATTATACACTGCATAGTGTCGTACTCACTCCATCTTCTATACGGATTTACTAGACAAATAAAACCTTTTGAATTATCAATATCCGTGTAGAAATTTTACATTCCAAACAAATATATTATTTAGAAATTTTTAGAATAAAGGTTATAAAGCTTAGCAAAATTTGATATCAAGGCAGAAAATCCACTGAGTAATTTCGGTGCACAGACAAACATGTTTAGTTTTCAGAGCTCTAGCCTGTCGTTGTCTAGAAAGAGCGTTCCAAACCAAGATGCATATTCGTACACCTTGTTCAATTCAAGTTTGTACTGGCCACTTGCATATTTTGTACGTAAAGTTAAGCCTGGTTACTGTATTCAACGCGAAGTAATTCTTATTTTGACACACCAGACTCCTTTACAATTCTACAATTGCGAGTTCTATATTAGGCAACATCTTCCCAAATAAGATATTCCCGTGGAGTTTAACACGTTGTGAACCCTTGCATATTGCTTTATCCTGCTTTACCCACAAGCCCTTGCATTGTGGTATGCGTACTCAAGTTTATGTTTGTTCACTTCTCTTCAGTTCCAATACAAAATCTACGAATCATTCAAAAGTGATCACATTAAAAGTAAAAATATTAAGAGTCAGAATTATTACGATTTAGAGATGGTTACATGGAAATTGTGATCGTTTACATAAATCGCGTTCAATATTACACACAGGAGGACAAGTGATATAACACAATTGAAATGTAATTTTATTTATTATGTGCTGCAATTTCATGAATTCATACCTATTTTAGCTATTCAAATAGTTTGACCAGCTACACTACAGTATGACCACAGTTACCAATGCAACTAGGGACAACTTTAATTGTTTATATTGAGTGCGTTATTTTAGGAAACATTAAATGTTTTTTTTCATATTTCACTGGATTTTCTTCTGTTGCTTATTTGCTGCATCTGCTGTCATTTTTATGTCCTCTTAAATTATCTAAGATTACTCGCTTAGAAGGAGAAGGGGTGTAGAACAATATTTTTTATCAAAAGCTTCTAGTTCCTTCGTTTATTGTACCAACTGAGATTTTCTAATTAACTGCGCACATAAATATAATCCACTGGTTTGTTGTATTCTGCTAATTAAATCTGTGAATTACGATGAAGGAAGTAATTCTATCATACAATCTGTGCAAGTATTTACCATAGAAGTTACAAACTTGCATTTAATTTCGTCGATTTTGATTGTATCTGTTAAGGCATTTGTATTCAATAAGTCAAATTGCACAATTACTCTCATTTCTTATAGGATTCTGGCTTATATGGGTAGATTACAACACGTATGTTATTATGCCTTCATCATGCTTTTATCTTACACTGCTTCCATAGGTATAGTGGTTTCATACTGAGAATATTTGATCTGCTTTTTGAGCCTACACTATCCACTTGAATCGTAATGTTCGTTCGTCAAATCCTGTGACTTATTTTACAATTTACGATGCCTCATCAATAGAACCGATCCATGTCTGTCATAAGTATTCTTTCAAAGATTAAAATACTGATTATTTTATTTATATATATTTAATTTATATTGTCTTTTAAATCGGATGTAGTGCAAATTTTAATGTATGGCGTACGTGTATAATTTACTGTTAGAATAAGTTCTACTCTATTCATCATTATTTAAGCCTTCTCTATTCTTTCACATGCAAAAATAGCCCAATATTTCAATACCTTCACTAACGGTTTGAATAAGATTCTCGCATAAGTTTTTTCGCATATTTGGATTAAATCGGCAAATTTTACATTTCGAAAAAGTATGAATACTTTTTTTCTTTATCTCATTACCTTTGCCAATCTAATTTACTTTATATCGGACTGGATGTTCTTTTGGTTTTAGTTCACCTGCACACATTTCTTAACGTTATGACCTTCAGTACCGTGTATTGTAAGCGAAATGTGCTTTTAGAAACTTGAACGTTTATTCGATTGACCTACATATTTAGGTAAATGACAAACATAAAATAGATTTCATTAATATTTTCACTCCTTTAACCAAATTGTATCTTTTTAAAAGTTTATTTTGCTAAAAAAATATAATTATAACCTTTTGTCCCTTCTTAATTTGAGATGTGATTTTATTACACATTATAACTGTCGAAAAATGGATTAAGGTTTTCCTTAACCACATAAGTCAATGATGTTTACAATTGAGTCCCGCTCGACTTATGCAAAATTTATTTTTGTAATTTATCGAATTCTCCAATTTTGTCGTTTAATTGATAAAATTTAGACCGTATTGCAGCAATCGATGGCGTTGCTGATTTTCGAAGTACCCGAGACATTACATATAACTGCAGAAATCGACAACGGTCTTATGACGAAGCCTCTAAATCTCTTTCGCTCAGCAGAAACGATAGCAAAAATGCAACTTCACACTCCTCAAGTCATCAAAACTATGCCTCATCGGACAGGAGGTATTTCTCTACGTCTACGACCAACACGACCGGGGTGGATAGCGAGCCTGAAGAGCTTGATGATAACGACGCAGAAGTGCAGGCTGTTCTTAGTGAAGCAGAAAGTCGGAGTACAAATGCGGCCACATCTCTTGATGATGCAATCGAAAACAACTTTGACTCATTTTCCTTCGGTCACCGGTCGTGCAGGACAAAAGAGGAAACGGGTAACAAAAATTCTTATGCAGATATAAGGAAATGGTCGAGTTCTCGATCAATGTCAGCTCCTTCTAGGCGACGTGTGTCTAGAAAAGGTTTGTCTAGAACAAAAGGTGAAATTTGTCAAACGACAGAGAAACAACGGAAACAGTAAGTGAAGCCTCTAGCCAATAAACAAAAAAAATCAGGAATTGTGTTTTTCCTATTCATACTATCTTTAATTATATATATATATATATTATAAATTATATATATGTATAATAATAATAAAATTTAATAATAAATTGATGTATATATATATATATATATATATATATATATAGTCATACATATTAAAATTAAATACATAATTTTCTTACAATGACTCCATCTAGGGTTGATACAGGTTTTTAACTTTATGTTAAAAGCGACGGCAAATTAGCTCCATTCACGGGGTAGACTAACAAAAACAGGCTGGTATTTGACTGAAATTCGCATGAAATGCGTAGTTTCGGTAGCATAATGGATGCGTAGCAAGACTGAGAAAAACTTCCTGTGATTTGAATTTAAACATTTTTTTAAATACAAAACGTGAACCATATCACTTATTGCTCAGCACCGTTTGAGCGAAAATCATTATTTTGCATAAAGATTTAATTTGATTTAAATTGCATATTGAATCGGTAATTGTCCTTAATTTGATACATTTATAGCTACATATATGCACGAAGGGCGAGCATTTAATATTATCATGTAATTGCCGGAAGTGACCCTTCAAATTTTTCCACTTTTCTTGACTTCTTTGAGTGCTTATAAGGAAAGCAGCATGAACCAAATTTGACGAATCTCAAAACGAACAAATACCCAAATTAAACGAATATTGGTAGTGCAGGCGATGATAGCAATTATTATTATTATCAAGTTTACGGTCTTGATATAAACACCTGACTCATTTATTACTTATATATGTCAGTATAAAATAAGAATTTTATACTAGATAAATTGCATTTTATAAAACGCCAGGGTGGCTAAGTGGTTAGAGCACCAGATTCCGAAGCAGACGTGCCCAGATTCGAGCACTGTTTGCGGCAAGTTCTGGCCAGTACATGATGAGTTCCAAATAAGAACAAAACCGGTTTACTGGATGAATTACTTTTTCTATAATATGCAATTCTTAGTTTATACTCGCATATGTAATTAATTAATTGGTCAGGTGTTTAAGACAAATACCAGAATAATTTTAATATTTACCATTAGAGTACTATATATATATATATATATATATATATATATATATATATATATATATATATATATATATATATATATATATAAATAAGAAACAAAACAATGTAATAAACTTACATTTTAAAAAATGGTGAAAATAGAAACGATCAATATATATAGGTATATATATATATATATATATATATATACAATTTTGTATTATGTGTTGTGTATTTTGTAATGAATTAGTTTAAATAGGACCAGGAGTCTAAACCAAAATGAGCAGGAATTAAAGGTATAATGATATATTTTGTCAACAAATAATTCCAACTTTGCCAAACGCCTTGACGAAATATGTAGTCGGTATAAGGCGTTGTACTGTCTTCTGTTAATGAGTCGCTAGTAAGCGGGAAGCGCATCAGTAATCGAGATTTCACCTCTCGTCAGGCTGACTTTGATTTATCTTTTTGGTCCAATTTCAACTTATATGCTTCTCTATATTACAAATTTTGTTTATTTTTATACCCATTTTTTTCTGCAAAAGTGCCACAACAAAATACTTCTGTTCATGTCGAACGATTGCTGCCTTCCAAATAGCAATAATATTTCGTTAAAATGCATATAGACCTGAATTCTTTCAAACCGGCAAAATCGCGTTGGAGACTTTTGATTCAAGAGGCGTTGCCTTCTGTCGTTGGACAGAAAGTCATTTCCGGTTCATCTAAAGATTGTGGTTCGATATCCATACCGTAAAAAATCAAGTGATTAATCTGATACTAGACATACCACTTGCAATAGCTAGCAGAATGAAGAGATTTTGGAAGTACTGTTGAAGCTGTATTTAACACATTAGTAGCAGATCAACACATTTTTTAACCAAAATCTAAAATAGTATGTTGGATCTGTAGGTACAATTAGAAGAGATGACTATGCTACAATGCTGCCTTAAATTATGTAGCATCATTAAGCTTGTGTTTACCTTCATCCACAGCGTGGCTGAAATAAATTTTTATGGGAATATGGGCGTCCTCTAAATTACAATGTACATTTTTATGCATTTTGGCGCATTGATATTTGCACGGAATAATGGAAACCGCGTTAGCTGGTACTTCTAACGGTTTCTCGAGAACAAATGGCCAGATATATTGATTAACCTAGTTAAGAACCCTTGGTGAGTTCTTGTATTCAGAACAGAAACCTGGTTTTCCGGTTACCAGACTGTATTTAATCTAATTACCATGGTGCGTGGCCATCCTAGCTGCTTTGTTTATGCCGTTATGCAGTTCGAAAAAGATTATGTCATGTCTGCTGAACACTACAGTTCTTTAAGAAGAGATTAATACCTATGAAAATACTTTTGAGTTTACTACCGATGCTTGCCATTTTTCGGTCATAAACCTTCTCTTTAATACCTCATGACATGAACTTTGAAATTCCATAAACAGTTTGGTTTCATCTTTATATTAAGAATTGCGTATCAAATAATATGTTGGTTGATATTGGTAATGGCAACGCTTATTTGTGCCGTGATACTGGATAACCTTGACAGTGTGATTGTGCGTAGTGCTAGCCTCCACGGATGAGTAGTCCGTAAGCGAGAAATGTATACCAAGAAGAAATTACACATATTTGTCTTATTATCTTTGACACATAACCTTATTGCGAGTTGAGTTATACCAGCCACAAACATTCGTAAACATTTGTTATTCACAGACACGTTTATATATATATATATATATATATATATATATATATATATATATATATATATATATATATAATATATATAACCATTGTTCCAGAAAAATAAGTTTATTATTCTCTCTTATACAATGAAACTTTTTCTGTTGTTATACTACAACATGGGATAAAATAATTTAATATGATATGTACAAAGAGCTGCTAATAAAACATAAGTCATATGAGGAATAATCTGCCCAATAACTAAAACTTGTATTGGATTTCGCTGGGAAATTTAAAATATTAAGATTAATACATCATTTATTAAACGTACGTTTGAATAAAAAAATATGTAATGTTCCTATCGACGACTGTGATTTTATTACACATACAATAATAAACTCATATATATATATATATATATATATATATATATATATATATATATATATGAATATATATAACCATTGTTCCAGAAAATAATTTTATTATTCTCTCTCTTATACAATGAAACTTTTTCTGTTGTTATACTACAACATGGGATAAAAAATTAAATTTAATATGATATGTATTGACGAGCTGCTATCAAAACATAAGTCGTATGAGGAATAACTGTCTATCAATTGCACTTGTATTGGATTTTTGCTAGGTAATTTAAAATATTTAGATTAATACATCATTTATTAAACGTACGTTTGAATGAAAATATGGAATGTTCATATCGACGACTGTGATTTTATTACACACACACACACACACATATATATATATATATATATATATATATATTATCAAATTAGTGTTTATAGTTCTAAAATCTTAGGTAAATATATATGTACTTATTTTTTTATTATTTTGCTTGTATGTAATCAACAATGCACTGAATATCTAAGTGAAACTCAGTGAATGGCATCGCATTAAGACGGTTGATACACTGAATTAAATTAAATTTTAAGCTTTTTAGGCTATTATTAATGTTATATTTTAGAAAAGTTATTCAGTCATGATTTTTCAATATAGTGAATCTACATTGTTTTGTTAAAGTTTGAACATCGAAATACTATTTATTTTAAAATTGTGACTGTTAAATTCATAAGAAGAAACTAAACTGTCATTTAGCGCCAAAATTGAGTGAAAGGATATTTTTTCTTCTGTAAGTCTTCCTAAAAGATTTGAGGTAACTGAAAAAATGAGGCCTTAATGGAATTTTAGGTTTAAGCTCCATAGATTGACGCTTAGCAATATCCTTACTTTGTACATTTTTGAAGAAAAGCCATTAAAGATCAGAACATGCAGATTTTGGACTATTACTATACTTACTTCTAAAAATTACGAAATTTACTACGATGGCAAAACGTGCCAAAATTTTTTAAATTATTTATTATTACTTTATTATTATTATTTATTATTATTATTATTTATTATTATTATTATTATTTATAATTATTATGATTTTATTTATTAGTACAATTTCGGAGAATCGATTACCTGCAAGCATCGAAATTGAACAGCGTTCAGCCTCCGAAGGCATAGTAAATCGTAGTATCTTTGGAGAATCAGTGCAATCTAAAAACTGCAGGTACGCAGGAGGCCAAAAATCTTATACCCTTCCAAAGAAGAGTTTTGATGACCGAGTTGACCAAATGCATGACGGACAAAGCAGGTTTGAGCACACCTATCTGACATTGTTTGGAGCTAATCTGCTTAATAAATTGCCTTCAGATGCCGGTGCGCCGCTTCAGTACAAAGTGCCTCCGATCACAGTGCATCATGCCTACCTATTAGCTTACGCTGTGCTATTGTTGCAAACAAGCCTGCACAATATAAACGCGGCCCGTTCGAGTCTTGGAAAACAGTCACTTGGCCAATTCGTGCGCAATATCACAGGTGCGTGAGCAGGTGTGGCTTTTGTTTTTGCAACAATCAAATAAACGGTACATTCAATTCCATCACTAGCAAAGTAAAAACAGATTCGCTTTTCTTTATCGGAGATTTGCGATCCGAATAGTTGGGTATTGTAAGTGTTGCTTTTTACTCCCAATTATAATGAAACAAACAACATTAAATACGATAAAAATAAATTTACTCCACATGCATGACAAACGGATTGCGAAAAAGGTAAACAATAAATTAATATGAAAATAATAACCGTTCATTAGAATATGCTAATTTCAAAAATAAGAAGGCTTACGTATGCACATAGTCTATAAATGTTAAACCGTACAGTTAATTACAATAACGTATAAGCATACATCCACCTTAGTAAACCATATTCATCGCGGGCGCATTTTTCCATGAATGCAGCAGACTCAAATTTCTGGACGATGAGCGTTAATATAGTTTTCACATTAGCAGCACTATTACTATTATTGAACTTATCTTCGTAAACGCTGTTTTTGTTGGTAAGCGGTGGGTTTAGCGCTTTACCTATTCAATGAGCTTGAGCACGTACGTCTCACTATAATATCCTTGTGCGTATATGTAGATATTCTATTCTCGCCACGTGCTCTACGTGGAGAGCACCATCGCGAAATCGAAGCTGAGAAACTCAGAGTGGCACAATTAACTCAACGGCCTCTCAGTGCCTGTTCTACTAGTCTTCAATCATCAGCTTCAAATTTCGCACCAGTTCATCTTCCTTTGCGTGGCCAATTAGACTCCAGATATTCTCCGGCAGCGGCATCAGAAAGGTCTGCAAGTGACAGTGCTTCATTTGGACAAACTGGCCGATTGACCACCACACCTGTACTACCTGATGTTGAGGACCTATTCGCTGTTGCTGAAGGGCAGATGCCGGCAAACTTTCTCGGTAAACGTGCTTGGTGTTATTCTATGTTTTCGTGCTTGTATTTGATTTTATGTGTGAATTTAAAGAAAAGCCTAAATATCATATTCTTCGATTTGATTAGATTTTATTTTCTGATGTAGTGAATCTTTCACTGACGCCTGTCGTCAGCAAGCTATCAAGTGCTTATAGTTTCGACTGTTTAAAACTTTGGCGCATAATATCCTCATTTTGGGTTTGATGTTTTCAACTTAAAAATATTCTTCTTTTAAAACCGTAGCTGCTCTATAGGTTTGACAAAGAAATTTGCATTTCCCATTTAGCATGCACATTTTATGAATTAAATTTGACCAAACTGTGCATTTAACAGCAAACTTGTTATGTTAATGATAATTTTACTTCCTGGGTAAATGGATAAATACAACCTTTTTTTCGCTAAACTCATACATCAATGAAACTGGGAGACATTTTTAAAATTTCACCACTTCATATTTAATGATACATTGTCGAGTATCGGAACTTAATCAGTTAAATGACCACATGTAAAAGATCGATGGAATATTTTTTTTAAAATTTTGTTAATATTTTAATCATTTTTTTTATTTTAATATAAAATTAATTCAATATTTTATATAATGTGCCAATTTGAATATATATTATTAACCTTATTACTCTAAAAGTCATATAGTTAATTTTGCAATACTCCTATTGTTGCATATATCGCAGATTGCAGAATTTGTTTGTGACTAAATTATAAGCAGATTATATTGAGAATATTATTCAATATCCATAATATCCCCACTTATTAAAATCGGAAAATATTTTGAACGTACTAAAATAAATTTTAAAAATTTTAAATGATTAGCAATCAGCATCGAATTAAAGTCATTTAACACACAATTGGAAATTATTTCTTTACGGAATTGCGCGCACATACATACATACACACACATATATATATATATATATATATATATATATATATATATATATGTATATATATATGTATATATGTATGTATGTATGGAAATTATGTCAAGTTAAACTAAACAGAGCACAAGTTAAGTCGATTCATAATGTCGGCCGATTTCGTTCATATTTGGTATTTGTCAGAACTTGCCAGAACTACTCATGAACTTGGCTCAAACTGGTGAAAATGTTTATTAGAATCTTTCACTCAAATAGTGCGCCAAATGCCAATTTTTAGATATATAATGACTGATTTTTGGCGAGATTTTCCTTTGTGTAGAACCTATTTGCCTTCTCATAAGATTTGCATTTACAACTTAATGGCCCAGATTTTCCATAACTAAACGGACGCATTGTCACTCGAACCAGGTATTTTGAATTTAGATTTAACGGCATGATTTTGAATACATATGTTTTTTCAGAATAAATTACATTACACTTAGTAGCAAACGCATTTCATCAAATAGACCTGTTTTATCCTTATTGGGATTTTTTCAAGCGCTTAATAGAATATTCTGTGACCGAGGTTTGAGCCAGGGCACAGGTTCTTGGGAGTATTATTCTACTGCTCTTAACCTGCCGTAAATTATACGCAGTTGGCAGATATATAAAAAAGAGTTAGACCTTATTTTCAGAGGAACTTATTTGACATATTTTAGTAATTCATGTTCTGACATATTTCCCTCGATCTGTCACTAAGCACTATACATTTTTCCACCTGGAGAGGTGAAAATAAATTGAAGTTTTATGACATAATTTTAATTGTATATTTATGTTGTCAATATAAATTAACCATTGAATATATAAACAATCGTTGAAAGTATCAAATATACTGGATTTGCAATGGATAAATAATTTCCGAAGAAAGATTTCTCCGGTTCTAGCCCCGAGCAGACCACTTTTTGGCATTTACTTGCCGTATTAATAATTATGTTAAAACTGTTCTACTTGCTGAATAACACTTTCGATCCTAAGTAATGTTTAGTTTACATGACACCATTTAAGGACCTTTACTTCTCGCTGTTACGTCCATCACACAGTCTAACAGTTACCAACGACATTCCCAGTAAAATAGAAAACATACCATGAATTAATCTAAGCCAGGATTTCGGGTGTCATCAGCGCATCATACCATGCTGGAAAACAAGTATGCAAAAGCGTTACTTAAATGTACACCGTATAAAAGAAAAAACAGGTAGGGATGGGTGCATACTTATATACACGTTCAGGCACACGTAATTTATTAGTTCATATTCAAGTAATGTACAAACATTTGTTGTTTATGTAGCTGAGGATTAATCATGTGACATATAACGGTTACCGCCAAGTATAACACTTTTTCGTCTTTTGCTTTGAAAGCAATTGAAGTACGCTTGAAATTTGGTGTGTTTCTGCTCTATTAAATGTGTTTAGATGTTGTAGAAACGTTTTCCAACTTACCATATGGGTTTATTAAAATTTCATAGCTGCTCAGTAGGTTACGTAGACCAGACAAGCTGATTAATACAGACGCGAATTCGAGGGCATCTTAAACTCAAGACGCTTATATAATATATGAACGCAAAGTTTCTCAAAACCACACTCTCAATCTGGTCGATTTTTAGATATTTTTCAAAGCAAAATAGAAAAGGATTTACGAGCAGCTAAAACTGTTCTTTGCGACATCATTAATCATCAGCATACTAAACAATAGCAATGCGTACATGATTTGAATTGAAAATGATGAATTAGTTTTGCTTATATGTGTGTGTTTGCATGCTTCAGCATGGGCTCCATGAATCATGTATGCTCTTGCATAATGCGTTGTAAATGAGAAATATAGCTCTCACCTCTATTAGACACATTCTTATTGCGCTTGATTTGAATGGCTGTTAACCAATTTTCATGTGGTTGTAATCATGTTTTATTTTTGATTTCGCTACTTTTATGCCTGATTAAACCTGTTCACGTAGGCGCTCTAATTTAATAATTCTTATCATCACCGGCACAACAAAGGCTTGATTACACAAATAGTATAGTTTTATTGTTGAATTCCAAGTATAACGCCTAACAGCAGACATGAAACAGCTGACTTCATAAGTTGCTACTTTTGAAATTGAAAACGGCCAAAGATTTTATGTCAAATCAGGATTAAACATAATAAATGTCTTGGTGTACATGCTATAGATTATTTGACATTTGATAAACCTATGACTTACTTTTGGCCACAGGAACTCGCTTAAATGGCCTAATGGCTCAACCCTCCGATATTCTAGCCGTTTGCGCAATTCGATATTTGCCTGAGCTAAAGGAATTCGTGTCCTATGTTTTCGTAAATGAACTCACCTACAAATAGTTATTCTTTGATGCTTAAATCGTCACAATAGTCAACTGATTCATTTTTTTGATATATTTGCTAGTCATCTGTCTTAATTATAAAAGGTAAAAACAAAGGCATTTGATATATTTGAGAATTTCTATTCTGCCTGTTGTATCAATACAGCAATCAGCAAATTGCGTTGCTCACCTAAATTAAATAGAGCTTTTAGTATCGGCTGACATGTCGTTACATATAATGCAAATCTGGCATTAAATACAAATATTATTTTTGAAATATGCTTCATAGAGGAGTAAATTAGTTTAAGTAAGTCCACTAAGAACCTTAACTGTATCCGCACTAAAACAGACACTCAACAAATTCGTGTTGTCAACATTGTCTGACAATGGCTATTTATTGTATAAACACAACATTGAAGTAGCTTTTCTTCTATTTGGTCAAACGTTCCATATCGCTATAATTGATTTGTTATCACCCACCTAGCGTATTTAGTATAATTCAACGTTACAAATACAAAGCAATTAAGGCGAATTATATTAAATTAAGCCTGAATACAATTTCACTTAAAAAAGAATCGCTCCATATGGTTTTTGCATTTGTCTAACAGAATTAATGTTCTACCTAGAAGATAACGATTTTGATGTCACCTAGAACTTAGCCAAGTTAGGTAAAGCACGAGTGATAGGCCTCAGTATAAAAAAACTAATTCGATTTTTATTCGAATTTTCATAGGCAAGAGCACAATTCATTTCAAAGGTTTAATTTAACATGAATTTTGAATTTTTATTTCCCCAAAGCTTGCTCAACATTGTATAAACTTTGAAATGCATTTTTGGTAAATGCTCATTAAAATCGGCATTTTAACGAATGCATCTATGCATTAACACTTTGTGCTATCAGAGTTCTCCTTAATAGTGATCGATGGTGAATTAATATGTAGGAAATTTTTTTTATTATAAACATATTTCGTACTATTGGATAATGAGTTTTTTCGTACTTTTTAAGCATACAGGTTTTCCTTTAAAAGGCCCAAATTTGAATTGCAACATTTTGCCTCTCTATTTCAAAACACATCTATCTCTCATGTTCTGCTTGGTTAAATTCCACAACCTAAATTTAAATTTTAGAAGTAATTAATCCGTGTTAGTTAACTTACATCATCTAATCTGCATTGCAACGGAACTATCTTTCATGCTTTGTTTAGAAACCGCGTCACGACCAACAAGTCCTCTGCCCTGTGTACTAGTCCCAAAATCACCTGCCAAACTGCTAAAATCCGTCTCATCCAGTCACTCAACTGACATTGACGCGAAAACAAATCAGTTTCCCGATAAAGCGACACTAGAAGCCGCCGGAGTAGGTGGTCTGCTAACGTTGACGGCGAGTCAGCTTCGGCGTCGGCGGAAAGCCCTGCTTTGGCTTCGTCATCGCGCCTATAGTCCACGCCGACTTGCAGCCATATACAATCGAATAAAAACGCATCGACTTGAGCCAGCACCGGATCACACCGACATGGTGCGCCGCATTATCAACGCAATGGTGCTTACCTCACACGTTGTGGTAAGTGATTAGAACGACCTGGGGATTTGAAAAGGAATCTATTATGAGTTCGATAAAAGAGGAAACAAATATGTGGGTAGTATAGTTCAACAAAGAAATTGAAGTGTTTTATTTGTTTTTTATTATTTTTAGGATTTCTTTGCACAGTGCGAACATCATATGTTGATTCTCAGTGGGTTGCAATCACGGGTTGTTGTTTTGCACTAACCTTTTCACAAAAATCTGCATGATTCTCATTTTTCAAGTACACATTGTTCAGGTCTTCGGTTTGGCCGGGCGCGAATTCGTACTGCTTGTCCGAAGGCTTCAACATTGTTCGTTCTAACGACTGGAAATGAGGTACGATCTAATCTTCGTTGACAGGTGAAGTTTCGGAACCTCATTTCCGGTCCCATCATCAGGCCACTATACACATCACAAATTCTTTGCTTAAAACCATTTGGTGAGTCAAAACAAAACTAAAATATAAATAGAACTGTTTCGAAACGGGGTAACCACATTTGTTTAAATCTGCTTTTGTGAGTATTATGCTGTGTATAATGGCCTGATGATGTAACCGGAAATGAGGTTCCGAAGCGTTGCCAATCAATGAAGATTAGATCGTACCTCATTTCCAGAGGTCAGTATGAACGACGTTGAAGCCTTCGGAAGAAAGGGACGAATCCGTACCCAGCCAAACCGAAGATCTGATCGATGCGTACTTGGAAATGGAAATCAATCGGATCTAGCGAAACCGATAATGCAAAGCAATAACTCACGAACGCAACTCGTGAAGAGTCAATAAACAACATGCTTCTTACATAAAATGATTCAAAAACAGAGAAACTTGAATACTACCTAAAGTTGGAAATTGTTTGCATATTATCAACAATTCAGTTGCGGAATATTTTGTTTGAAAGCTGATTTTGCGCCACATTCTTCTATGTTAATCATAAGTGGGCTGTTTTCGTTTAAGCACCAACCAAATTTTATGATTATCTGCACGGGATAGGTTGCATCACAAACAAATCTTGGCTTCTAGATAACATGTCCAATCTACTGTATTTTGTTCACAGTCATTAGAATTAGTATATGAATTTTTGGTGTACAAGCTAATGAAACAACTAATAGAAGTTGGCGTTGTAACACTTTGAACTCTTATAACAGTTAGATACTTTCGCCGCGGAGAACTAATATATATGCAGTTATGTAATAAGTTTTGCGCACCTAGTCACAAATTAGTTCAAATATGGCCAGAAGATAGACCAAAAACAGCATGAACGTAAAATATAATCTCGTGTACATTTGTTTTGAGCTTACTGGTGACTCATCGGTAGGAGCCGGTATTACGCCCTCTACCCTCTATATATTTTGCTGAGGAATGTGAGAGATTGTACCGTCCTATTTTTCTAGGAGATTGTACCGTTCTATTTTCCTAGGAGATTCTAAATTCCTGTTTTCCTAAGAGTTATAATGTCCTATTTTCCCAAATTTCTCCACAAAATATGTAGTGGTTAAAGGGCGTATTACGGGCTCCCACTGATGAGTGACCAGTGAGCACGAAACGAATGTGTACGAGATTATATTTTCCGTTCATGCTGTCTTTTGTCCATCCATCTGGTCATATATGAACTAATTTATTACTAGGTGGGCAACACCTAATACAAAATTGAATAGTCCTTTTGTCGTTATACTCCTAGATATACTATTTTTGATTACCAATTTTGAAATAGAGATGATTAATAACTCATTGTGAATTTTAACTTTGCCATTCGTAACTTAATCATACAAATACAATTGCATTTAGAAGACTTCTCATTAAGCAATCTTTGATTGCACAGGTGATGATGAGCATTCTGTAAATAAAGCTTAAGGACTTCAGTTCGAAACCAATTCCGTTTTATTTACCCTAACCGGCGTGGAAATTTTATAATTATTAACATAACACTACGGTAGTTAAGCTACTTTTAACGACTGGTAAAATAAACTGAGATTTGTTTTCATCGATAGTTAGCAAAGTTGGATTCTTTCCCATTTGCACCAATTGCCAAACATAGTCTTTAGGCACAAAATTATGGAATTAATATGTAATCAAGAATATTTTTTTCAAATATTAAAATTGAAAATATTTCCATTCTTCTGCTAAATATACCGTCCTATTTCTCCACATTCGTCACTAAAATATATAGTGGTTAAAGGGCGTAATATCGGCTCCTACTGATGAGTCGCCAGTACGCACGAAACGAATGTGCATGAGATTATACTTTCCGTTCATGCTGTCTTTGGTTTATCCTTCTGGTCATAATTGAACTTATTTGTTACTACGTTCGCAATCCCTAATACTTAATTGCTTATATAAAAGTTCACCGCCACAAACAGTGCCTAAATGTCTTTATGTACAAACCAGATAATTTTTTTTACTATATTTGTTGATTAGTAGAAATATTTTTACTTTAATGTATCTCAGATTTTGAAGAAAATTTTCTATCCCTTTCAATCTGTTTCCTATGCAGAGCACGCATGTCATCGTTAGCTTTGATCTCGTTGGCACTCCGTATTTATAAAATTTGATAAAGTTCATGTCATCGAACAGGAAAGCTAGTATTCTTAATTAATATCTTGCGATGAACATTATGCATAAATGTGTCTTTGAATATAGTACATATGGGGGTATTTACGACAGTACTTTGAAATTTGTACATGCGACCAAAAAGTGTATTTCTACAAAGATGAATAAATTTTAATGTACTGAATTTTGATTCCAAAAATGGTCTATGAAACGCATTACTACTGTCATAAGAGCTTAATTTTGCTGCCTACATTTTATGATCTAGAGTTTATTCGGAAGTTTAAAAAAATTGAATATAAACAAATTTCATTAAAATAGGTTTCTTCGAAAGGTTTCTGTTGTGAAATTATTTTGCAATCCATTTTTATAAAAGGTATAAACATACTTAAAAGCAACAACCCTTTTCATATTTTCTGCCATCCTTTTTCAGTTTTTCTTTATTTCTAAACGTACATACACATCGATATCAGTTTTCAAATTTATAAATAACATACTTAGCAATGTAAACATCAGACGTTACACTTACGGCATATTGAATAACAAAGGTATTCAAAAATAAAATCTGTCCCTGTTTGTTATAATTCATGGTTCATAGAGTATAAAACGATCGTTGATTGTTTATTTACATTATGTTCTCACCGATCTCATTATATATATATATATATATATATATATATATATATATATGTATATTTTAGTATTAAATAAGCGTCATTTAATGTAGAAATAAAACTTCATCTAGAAGACCAGTTGCGTCAGTTTTGGGAAGTCTTCATGTACTGTCCAGAAATAGCCGTGGACAGGGCTCGCACTTGGGCACATCTGCATTGGTGTCGATGACTCTATCGACTGGGCCATTCTGCACAATCCGGTTGAAACCGGTCTTCTGGATGAATTGCCTCTTATAAATTATACGATGCTTACTTTAAATGTATATATAATGATATTGGTGTTTTTATACAGCTTGCCATCTCTTTTGAAATAAACATAGAATATTAATTTGAAAATATATTCGACTAATATGCTGTAATTTCAGTCTTGTCATGCTACTGTTGATTGATTCTCTAATTATGATGTGATTAAATTTTATTAGATTCACTTCCTGTGTTGTTTGATGCCAGTTTTATGTTTGCGTGTTATTAGTTTTGTTATTGTCGCCATTCCAGTGAAGAAATAGTGCTTTAATTAAATTAAACATAGAGCACCAGTGAAGTGGATAGAAAGTGTAGTTTATGCTTAACTGTCAAGCTGTCCACAAAGGAAATTTTCTTTATCTATCACTACCGGCTAAACTTAGAAGTCAATTCAGTTGAGCTGTCAAATTCCTTATTACAGAATGTACTCTTCGTCGTCTTGCTCGTCAAGAATACTTTTTTTACTTTTGCATTCATCATCTTAGATAAGCATTTTTGCTTATAATTTAGTAAGAAAACGAAAATAAAATTGATGTAATCCTTCAGCGTGCATGTATCTAAAGTTGATATATTTTGCGTTGCGTCTCATTTTTATCTATCTTATGAAGTTAAATATACATGATAGCCATATGCATGTCATTTGATTATTACAATAATTCACTTTTGCGAATTTTACCCTAAGCTCCACTTTTTTATATTGCGTGCAAATTTTGGTTTAGTTGCCGCCAACGCCTTAGTTTTAACGCTTCAACTACGAACAAGTCTGTTTGAAATGTGTTAAAACAAACTAAATACTGATAATTTACCTGAATTTCGGATTGCGTACCGAAATGTTTGAATCCACTGTCATCAGGATTTTTCCATATATTTCGATTTCCGGATACGGAAATCTTTTTCAATGGCAAAAACATCATCCACTAAGTTGACAATCAGTATGTCAAGTGAAAATATTAGTTTAAACTGCCTCATTTATACTTGTTGTTAGATATCTTAAACATAAATAAATACCGATAATTAAACAAACGTTGGTTGCGCGGACGGTGATAACAACTACAGTAATCAAAATTGAGATCTTGATATGAGCACCTAACCCATTAATTAATCACATATGTCAGTATAAACTAAAAAATTGTATAGTGTAGAAAAAGCAATTCATCCAGTAGACCGGTTTCGTCCTTTTTGGGAACTTAACACGTACTGGCCAAAATTAGCCGCGGTCGGTACGTGATGAGTTCCAAATAACGACGAAACCGGTCTACCTGATGAATTGACTTTTATACGCTATAAAATTCTTAGTTTACCCTAACATTGGCAAGTAATTAATGGGTCAGGTGCTAAACATCAAGAGTGCAACCTTGATTATAGTAAACTATATTCTGGCCTGTAAGGTATACCATAGCTGAAGCTATCATTTGCGTTCTGCTCTGTTGATGACCGGGTTAGGTAGAAATGCATTAGTATATAAGGCTGATAGAAGGTATTCAATGTTTTTGCGACTGATTAGTGCTTTTCTCAAGTCAGAAAACCTGTTATCCATATTAAGACATTCACTGCTAGTAAGGGAAACTGAGCAATCGATATAGTGGGCCATCTTTTATTAACGTGAATATTTCGGCCAATGCTCATGTCTTTGTGAATATTTACTTTCATAACGAAGCAATTAGGTTTCGTGTATAAACGTTGTTGCATAATCACTCCGGAAGTGAATAGATAAAATGTACATGGAGAGAAATGCGCTCGTACGGAGCATGTCAGCATACCTAACTCGTTGTGTCTATGCAGTTGTAATTAATGCATAGAAATCTAAATCTACTTGCGATAATTGATAGCGAATTTTCTGTGCCTCGTTTAAATTTATGTTTTCGAAATACTTATTTTCAGCCAACTATATATTTACACCATTGTTAATCTCTTATTCTCTCTTGTTCGGCATTAAATTTATACCCCCTTAGAAGCATTGTTTAAATGAATTTTTGTTTGATGTGAACAAATAGTTATACATGCTACGTCGCGCGGATGGATTTGAAAAAAGGACAATACATAATCTCCGGTTATTAAATTTAAATAAAAATAATTTTAGCAACATTTCTTCAATAATAAAAGCGTTTAAAAATGAAAAAATTCTAGCCTCCAATTTCTAGCTTAACAAATTAGAAGTATCGGCAATGATGAAATTCAACAAAGCTGGTTCAACAAACAACAGGAGTATAAAAGCATAAAGAAACCACGTGAGAAGTGATAAGCTGAGCTATGGGATGCATTATTAGTAAGCTATTACACAAAAAGTAATAAACCAAAAACAATGACGAAATATTAGTCATTAAATAAAATTTTATCTCCATAAAGTTTGCACGTAAGATATGAACATTAATTCACTTCAATTAGTAAGTTAAAAATTTTTATCACGGCCGTAATATTTTGACCTAATGAACACATATAATTTGCGCCTGCAACTATTATGCAATTGACGCCAAAAAATAATTAATATTTATAATGAGTCTGCGCATTGTCGTAACTGAATTTTTTACATTGCGCAACTTTTATAGATAACCGCCAAGTATTAAAACCATATCATCGAGATCTAGAAGATATAATTGCAATTGATACATGGTAAATAATTTATTGTAAAGCCTTTCTAGAAAAACAGTTTTTTTTAAATATTTTGTCATTTCGAATGTAAGCTTTCTTTCATCTTTCGTAAATATTTGTGCTTTGATATATTCTTCGATAAATGTCATTATTCGAAACTCTAACTATATATAGCTGGGTAATGCGTGAATTTGTCATTACGGCCAATACACAATCGACCGATCCATTAAAGTAGCAAAACTTCAAATGATGACCTAGGCAACTTTTGACCGTCTAAAGGAATAAATATCTGCGCAAGTGTGTTGAAAATGAAAAAGAATGTTAAAAATATATGTAAATTACTGCTTAAAATTTTGCGTGATATGAACAGATTTTGATGGCAGATTTCATAAAATAAACGTTCATTCCGTTGGCTTACGCAGATGGAATTTTTAACTTCTTTTGTCTCGGCGTTTTATTTATCACGCTAGAAATAAAATTTTTATTTCTAATCGTAGAAATATAAAATATTTCTAAAGATATTGTGAGTGGCTTTATTGGAAAAAAGGAATTTCATTTATAAAAAAAAGACCGTCATACAATTACTCGACAATCTATATCATCAATTGCATAGTAAATTTTGCAAACCCGTGGAAGAATTAGATAAATTAACAGTCTTAATAAACCAGAAAATAGTTTTGACATATCTTAAATACTCTTATATAGGTAATATTTTTAAAAAATAACCCATATCTTCTAATTTTGAGTGCACCAGTTCTACATGGAAAATATTATTCTAATTGAAGTCTATGCCATTTTCTATAAGTTATATGTGTCATGAATTTTTTTTGCATGAGCTAGTCGTAATTTGTAATGTCAACATCTCGTGACCTATAGTTATCATATTAAAAGGAGGCTTTGACTGTTTCATTGTAAGACTATTTCTTTTATGTCATCATTTTAATAATGCTTTAATTCGGCAATATCTTTTTTGTTGAAGATTGATCTAAGCATATAAAATTGAAGCTATAGAGTGATACCTTCAAAAATATTTCTCCAACATTGGCGCTATTCTCATCAACTCGTTTTCTTTTGATTTTGCCAAGCAAAATATATTATATGCTCCCACGAAACATTTTCAGATCAATTTTGCTAAAAGCGAAATAACCGAAATCTTACAAATTAGTTACGAAGTTTTTAAAAAAATTCAGTTTGGAATTTTCTTCAATTCTATACACATAAAATTTCTTCCAGCATATAAATTAATGATGGGCAACAATTATAAAAAATTACAGACGTGATTTATAAAAAGTTAAATCGGAATTAACCTTTCGCAGAAGTCCAACTCTTTATTAAGATGTCATACTTTAATTCACATGATTTGGTATACAAATCTCGTATTAAAAACGATGTCAAGCTTGACTTTCCAAACTATGAATCGTAATCGGATGTTAAATTTTCACAACACCAGCCTTAAGCCGGGGTTCTATAAACTTTGTCAATAATTGAAAAGAAGATTGTTTTCTGTTTTTTTCTTGTAATAATTTTCAGTTTGCCTATCTGTTAATGATTCAATGTGTGTAAAAGTTCACATCGGATATATTTTTGCCATTTTACAAAACGTGTGTTATTTGCCTATCGGAAATCAGCAATGACTTTTCAAATTCACACGTATAACGAAATTAGCTATTAGTTTTATTCAAAATCGCATTCATTAAAGGGGTTTATTCGCAATGCTGGCAATATAAGCTTTTAACGTCAAAATTAGAGTGACATTGATCCATGTTTACGAAATACCAAATCGAGTCAGATAATTGTTTGAAACTTCGTTAGTTTTTACACATTTATTATTAGTAAAGTTTGTAAAAGGTGCTTTAATAATTCAGAAAGACGTGAAATAAGCAAATGCAGAAAATTATTTAATTGATTTTTTCTAAGAAAATTATGCAAAGCTCACCTTAAGGAAGAACACAAAAAAGCATATTGCAAAAAGGTCGAGATGAGAACAAATACCTAAACTGCTTATCTTGAAAGTCAAAATCATTTAAGTGCTCTTCAAACAAATAGGTGTGTTTGCTCTTTCTCTCGTACACAATGTCTTCACCATTTCATTATGGTTGCTCTTTAAATCCATTCTAAAATTACTATAAACAAGGCAAAAATTCTTTAAAGTTAATACTTATAAGTTTAGCCACTATTTGAAGAGCATTTTACAATCACGATATCTTCACATTCTATGTACTGCTGAATTGATTTGTAGATAGTTTATAAGATTTAAATGCCAAATAACCATTGAAGCTGAAAAATATTATGTGCTTTTAATTTAAGTCTATATTGGATGCTAAATTTGCTCTATTTTTCGGGTGCATGTGTTAAAAATCGAATGAATTTAGACCAATAAAGAGACTCAATTTAGTCTCACAGTAAGTATTAACAAAATTTTAGAAGAAAAGCCGCTTCAATTACGTAGGACGTTCATTTAATAGAAAAAGCTAAATAACATTCAATAGATTGGTTTGTAATGAAATCCTGTTCAATAATTTTAAAAATACAGTTTAATGGCCAATATTAAATACAACCTTCTAATTATGCCGCAATGTCTTTTCAACATGAAATACTAGTGAGATTGTACCTAGGTTTGGTCTGTGCACTATAAATAAATGTATAAAATAAATATATGTATATACTATGATATAAAAAATGTCTAATCTTCCAGTAAAAATCTAATTGTTAGTTAATATTTTTCCCAGATTATTATGCCTTGACTGAAAACCGGAGATTTTGACTTTTTTTGATACTTTGGCAATCGTCTCTTATAAACTGTTGTCCACTAGTTTAGATGAAACACACATCCTGCAAAACAACCATACTGAATTTGAGAAAATTTTAAAGATTATGACTATTGTGTATCAGTTCGTATATATTTCTCTCTAAACGACCTCTTCCAAACAGAAGAACATTGTTCGAATTATTTGAAAATCTTGTTCTCTAATATTAGCTGTAAGATATAATGGAGTACGAAAGATTCTCTTTTTAAGGAACAAATATTTAATTTAATATATCTACTAATTTGACTAGGATTTTGCCTAGCTAGGTACTTCAGGAAAGTCTCACAAAATATAATCATTCTGAGCTAGTAAAAATTTCTGAAATGGTAAATATATATATGTTTTATAAATATAACTCTATTGTATATTGAAGCTTTGCTAGTTAAACTGAGTAGTTTATAACGAATAAAATTCTAAATTAACGGTAAAAAACTTCTTCATACTATAACTGAAAAGCACTACTCCATTTCTTGAAATTGAAACATAAGTCCCTAATTTTCTAATTCAATGACATTGCACTTTCCTTAGAATCATTGTTTCCGAATCAAGATTACTGTAAAATGCATTTTTGCTCATTTTGCATAAATTGTCAATCCTCTAGAAAAGCAGATCTTGAATAAAGCATATATTTTACGTTTATTAAATTATTGAAAAATTCCAAATTTTGCATTATAATTTTTACTATTATTATTTTTTATACATATTGCATCTAATGGTATCTTTTTCTTCTCATTCAGTTCTACTGGACGAACTTTGCCAAATTTTATTTTTTTTATCAATTCATGTATTGCCGTATTTTTTCTATCAGCTATGGAAATATTTCTTGCACAATGAAGCACAATAGCTCTTCCAAATTTGTTTACTTTAACTTAAAACATTATGGGTCGAATTTTCCTGGAATAAAAGCAATGCATTTTGATTACGTTACAGCACGTGTAACATTCAAGTTGTGTGCATTACTTTCAGCAGAATATACGTTTAGTACATCCAATTAAATCACGGTACCGTCCTATTATTCCACATTCTTCTACCAAATATATAGTGGTTAAAGGGCGTAATACCGGCTCCTACTGATGAGTCGCCAGTAAGCACGAAACGAATGTACATGAGATTATACTTTCCGTTCATGCTGCCTTTGGTTTATCCTTCTAGTCACAACTGAACTAATTTGTTACTAGGTTCGCAAAACCTAATACATACTTGCATATATATTAGTTCTTCGCAACAAACAGTATTTAATTATAATAAAGCTGTTTCCGTAATATATTTCTTTTTCAATTCGAATTATTTGTATATCAATATATATCATTTATTTATTTGTTTATCTATGTATTAACATATATATATATATATATATATATATATATATATATATATATATATATATATATATATATAGTACAATTGTGTTACCAGGGCAAATAAATTAAAACTATTAAATAATGAGCAAAACATTTAATTTATTTAGGTATGTATTAGGTTTTGCGAACCTAGTAACAAATTATTTCAGTTGTGACCAGAAGGATAAACCAAAGGCACAACTGAACTAATTTTTTACTAGGTTCGCAAAACCTCATACATACTTGCATATATATTAGTTCTTCGCAACAAACAGTATTTAACTGCAATATATTGAATTGAATGATGTCATGCTTACCGCGAAATGTGATAACTGATATCGATGAAGGCCAGAGTGTATGGTTTAACTGGAGTAACAGGTGTTCGGAAATTGTTGTAATTCTCAATTTGGGTGAACATTAGCATAAATTTATATTCATCATGTTGGTATCATGTACCGACTCAGAAACCATAATGTAAGAATCCGGTACTCATCGATTTCAAAAAAGATATCAGTTACTAACACAATAGCCATAGTGTTAGTATACTTTACAGACTCGGTATATATATTATATAGTGTGAGTTAGCATTGAAGTCGTATTGTCGTTGACTTTTGATTATGTTAGCTTCACTATTACAGGTTTACACATTCGTCTGGGAGATTGTACCGTCCTATTATCCAACATTCTTGACCAAAGTATATAGTGGTTAAAGGGCGTAATACCGGCTCCTACTGATGAGTCGCCAGTGAGCACGAAACGAATGTGCATGAGATTATACTTTCCGTTCATGCTGCCTTTGGTTTATCCTTCTGGTCACAACTGAACTAATTTGTTACTAGGTTCACAAAACCTAATACATACTTGCATATATATTAGTTCTTCGCAACAAACAGTATTTAACTGTAATATATTGAATTGAATGATGTCATGCTTACCGCGAAATGTATTAACTGATATCGATGAAGGCCAGAGTGTATGGTTTAACTGGAGTAATAGGTGTTCGGAAATTGTTGTAATTCTCAATTAGGGTGAACTTTAGCATAAATTTAAATCCATCAGGTTGGTATCATGTACCGACTCGGAAAACATAGTGTTAGTATCTGGTACTCATCGATTTCAAAAAAAGGTATCAGTTACTAACACAATAGCCATAGTGTTAGTATCTTTTACAGACTCGTTATATATATTATATAGTGTGAGTTAGCATTGAAGTCGCATTGTCGTTGACTTTAGATTATGTTAGCTTCACTATTACAGGTTTACACATTCGTCTAGGAGATTGTACCTTCCTATTATTCCACATTTTTCTACCAAATATATAGTGGTTAAAGGGCGTAATACCGGCTCCTACTGATGAGTCGCCAGTAAGCACGAAATGAATGTGCATGAGATTATACTTTGCGTTCATGCTGCCTTTGGTTTATCCTTCTGGTCACAACTGAACTAAATTGTTACTAGGTTCGCAAAACCTAATACATACTTGCATATATATTAGTTCTTCGCAACAAAAAGTATTTAAATTTAATTTTTTGCATACCTATTAACTTATTTATATGACATTCACAAATTATTTAGTTATATTATTTTTAAAAGGATAGCCTATTTGTGCACTTTAAAATTAACAGTATAATTATCTGTTGATGCTCTTGATTGGACGATATAAAATACGGTTTCTTTGTAAAATGTTCAATCATTAGCATTCCGTTTATTTGGATCGCGTATTACATCTACGTTTCTTGTACATGCGCGCCTGATATTTCTTTTATATTTTCTGCATAATTTCGCTTTTTGGTACAAACAGAGATTAAGCAAATTTATTCAGCTTTGATTAATTTGGTTTCGCTGAGTTTGACAAAGTTATAAACATACATTCATTTAGAATAGACAACAGATTTTCTCTGCAGCCAAATTAAAATACAAATTCTGGTTGAACCATTAACGACTGTGTTAATTAAATATTGGTATTAAACAGTGTATTTTGCTTTAAGATATATGAGCCAGTAACCTTACATTCAGTAGCTATTTTTTTATATATATATATATATATATATATATATATATATATATATATATGTCATATATTTCTAATAAGAAGAAAAACACATTAATAACAAAGTGGATAAGCTATTGTTTATTTCAAGAGAATACTAAACTTTGCTCTACATTCTGGGTTTTCAATTTACTTCAAATATAACTCTGTTTTCTATTACTTGTTTTGGCTGATTTGTAAGTGTGTATTCGTTTGCGTCTGTGTGTGCCTGTTTGCATGTAAAGGTCCTTCTAACTGTATAGCAAAAGTATATCTGGGATCTGGTCATTATTGTATTGATGGCTTGAGAATTAACCATCTGTTCGAATTGTTCGCTGTTACGTGTACGAATGCTATTTTTCCGAGTGTAGTTTTTCGTTTCACCTTTTTGCGCAATTTTGTGTTCTTTAGTTGGTAGCAACGAAGTGCGGGTTGCAGTGTTGAATGCTCATATTTTTTGGAAATTTCTGTCACTGTATGTGCATCTGTTTTTTCCTCTCCAGTTGGTCGAATTGACTGGGTTCACCTTTTCCAGCATATGATAGGGAATAGCTGATTATCCTGACGGTGCCAAGCCGTTGTTAATCAATTTCTGTGGTAAATTTTGCTGGATTCTGTTTATCAATTGCTTTTTTGTTTGTCTGATATAGTTGCTACCGCATATACATGAGAATTTTTAGACTTTATGATTTGGAGAGAATTGGCAATTGATCTTTGACATACAACCCCTTGATTCTCTGTGTACTAAACGTGATATTAACTTTAACACTGGAAAAATTCTCCTTAGTTATTCTATTCAGCCGCCTCTAAGTGGTAAGTTTAGGAAAACCTACTATACTGTATCCTCTCTAGTGCGAATCTGCCGTGGTCTGATGTTGACATCAATGAATCGCTCTGGGTAGTTTTTCATTAGCAAAATGTTCCTGAGGTAGCCCAGTTCTTCTTCGATCTTGTGTTCAGAGCAGATCTTCCTGATTCTGTTTGCTAGGTTGTTTACTAAGTAAACAACCTAGCAACTTGCGCAAAAACGTGAAACGAAAGACTACACCGGGAAAAATAGCACTCGTATACGTATCAGCGAACTAATGGTTAATTCTCAAGCCATCAACACATTAATGACCAGATCTCAGACATCACTTAGCAATACAGTGACAAGGACCTTTACATGCAAACAGGCACATACACAAACACAAATGCATACACACTTAGGAATCAGCCAAAAGACGAAATAGAAAACTGAGTCATTTTTTTGCCACACACATAATCAAATGAAAACCCAGAATGTATATAAATGAAAGATTGTAGATCGAAGTTTATTATTCTCGAAATAAATGGCCATTATCCACTTTGTTCTTAATGTGTTTTTTCTTCCTAATTAGAAATATACTTAATTGTAATATATATATATATATATATATATATATATATATATATATATATATATATCCCTACGTTGGTTTCCAATGAACGTCCCCGGAATAGGACGAGATCGCACAACCTTTCCAATTATTTGATTCGGCAGTTGCATTTGATTTGTACTGTACCAAAGTTTATTTCATTTACTAAATTACAGTCGTAAGTGTTCAGAAAAAGAACCTTTTACTGTTTAATTCCGACGAGTTTTATTTGACATACATATAAGTGTAACATTTACGGTTAGTTTGAATATCTCATTGATATTTAGCAGTTTAATCTTCGCATATACAATTTTATAATCATTTGCAAAAGATCTCTCTCCAAACCTAGCAGCAAAATATATGAAAGGAAATAATTTTCCATGACTACTATAATAAAACCTTCAGTTTCTTTATTTTTAAGGGACTAGTACACGTCAGGAGTAAAACTATTGATAGCTCAAACATTACCTTTTTACTATAATTAAATTTTGTGCTTTGAAGTTAATTGATCCTTGTTATACCTGTGTGATTTTATTTCCTCTTAAATATTTTAATTTATATTTAGCAGTTAAAGCATTACTATAACACAGAACACATTATAGACAGACTGGCAACAAATGCTGTACAACATTTGTTCTGTTAGTGTCTGCCACTGAAAAGCCTAAATTGAACAAATGTTTGCGCAAATATTCGATGGAAAAGTTGAAAACACGAAGCTTTAAAATTGATCACAGCTATTCACAAGCAGCTAACTAACAGAAACCTTTGAAGACAGAATCGAAAATAATATCAAATATTTCTTAATACGTTAAATATTTAATCCAAAATATCGTACAAAATTGCATTTACCTCATGTTTTTGTCCGATTTATTGAAAAAATAAAACGGATGAAGTAATTTAATTTCAATTGAGAAAAACGTCCAACTTAATAAGTAAATTAAAAAATATTCACGTGTAAAGTTTTTAAATAGAAGCCGCAGAACCAAACACACTTTCTTATTGAGCTATCAATGCTTAGTTTTATTGCCAATGCACAAGCAAATTCGTTATGTTTGCACAGTACTGGACAGCGTATAATTATTCTGGCAGCCTCCAAATAGAGAAGCATGCTCACACACATAACATCAAGTTAAATTATAAACCATTTTATTGGAATATCGCATTTTTCGCGGAACAAGTTATATTGAGTTATAGATTTACCTGTAATATCAATCTGATGTTGCACTAATCAAGCCTGAATTAATCTTCTACTGCAGTTATGAATTAGGTTCAATTATGACCAGAAGGATTAACTAAAGACAGCACGAACGAGAAGTACAAACTCGTGCACATTCGTTTCGTACTTACTGGCGACTCATCAGTAGGAGTCGGTATTACGACCTTTCTCACTATATATTTTGTGAAGAATATTGGAAAATAGGACAGTACAATATCCTAAACGAATGTGTAAACCTGCAGAAGTGAAGCTAACATCATATAAAGTCTCGACAATGCAACTTCAACGCTAACTCACTCTATATAATATATATATACCGAAACTTTAAAGGATATCAACACTATGGCTATTGTGCCAGCAGCCTATACCAACATTATAGTACCGAAAAGTACATGGTACTAACACTATGGATGTCAATTTATGCTATAGTTCACCAGTATTGTGAATGACAACTATTTCTGAACACCTGTTACTCCAGTAAATCCATACATTCTGGCCTTGATAGATATCAGTTATGACATTTCGCGGTTATTTGGATATCATTCAATTAAATAAATAACAGTTAGATAATGCTTGTTGCGCAGAACTAATATATATGCAAGTATGTATTAGGTGTTACATACCTAGTAACAAAATAATTCACTTATGACCAGAGGGATGGACCAAAGGCAGCATGGTCATAATTGAACTAATTTGTTCCTAGGTGCGCAACACCTAATACATAATTGCCTATATATATATATATATATATATATATATATATATATATATATATATATATAGTCAGTTTGCGAATTTGTCATCGCCAACGACGGACGCAATCCATAGTTTATGCTCTTAAATGTGACGTCATCTAAATGTTGTAGGTAAATATGCTGCAGTTTCTAAATAATTGTACAGACATTGACAAAATGTTTTAAAAGATCACTCCGTTTATACTTACCTACACAATGTTTTTGGTAAACGTGAATAATAAGATTATTATAAAAACCATTCAACTATGAATACAGAGTCAACAGATCAAGTAGGCAGTGTCCTATAACTCAATATCATTAATAAGCACAAATTAATCTACCAGGAGAAGGAACTGCAACAATGCAGATGGTACGCAGGTTATATTTCAAAAATCAAATAACTCAATATTCTGTGGTAGTTTGTATATATGTTATACAATTTAACATTCGTCAATTGAGCGAAATGTGATAGCTACATTTTAAACTAAGTTTACGAACTATATGTAAACACAAAACATATTGTACAAAATAGCAAAACACCTCCATGCACAGGTACGGTCGTGCTTTGAACTTCCATGATCATCATCAGAGCACGACGGCAAACTGACAAACGAGGTTCAAATCGCAACGCCTTTATAAGTAAAGCAGTGTAGGTTTTTGCAGTTCCCACCTGTTCTAATCCTGCTTACGTTATAATTAACTGGTATTTGATTGATACTGCCTAGGATTCACGAAGTGTAAAATAAGATTGAAATAATGACGTAGGTAATCACCAAAAGTAGACGCGTAATTATTATGTTAAGGACAAAAATAAAAATCATTGAAATTTCAGCATCACTGAATTCAATGAAGATTAAGATGATAGGTTTCCATATGTGGACCAATTATGAAACAGTCAAACGGAAATATGTAATATCTATTTTTCCGTCGTGCTCTGAGGATTATCATTGAACAGTAGTTTAGCTATTTTGTACGCCTGGTTAAATGCAATAGGATGTGTGTTTATACCATGCCCGCAAATTTGATTTAAAGAATAATGTCTCGAAGTTTTTATGTTAAAATACTATTATAAAAGTTTTTCATATTTAAGAATTTATATTACTTACAAAATACTTAATATTGATAAACATTAATTTTAAAAATCTGTTCAACAAAAACATACTCTTGGTTTTGATTCAAAGTATGAACTATATGAACAAATTTAGAGGCAAGATAAACACCAATAATCCCAGTGATATATAAATGTATTTATTCTAAAACTCAAACACCATGCAATTCTACCAAAGTTTCTATTGGGTTTATTTATGTTATTTTAAAGAAGGACATGAAATTAAAGTGCAGAAATGACATGGGTTCAATGAAAATGGGAAATTTATTATTCAAAACATCTCGCAATCGTATAGCTACCGTGTTTCAGCTATAATTATCCATTAAGATGTAAATAAAACCCCGAAGAGAATGTGTTTATTAATTGTTTAGTAGACACCAAATTGCGAGCGCTAGTTCTATTCCATGTAATCAGATGGCAATTGGCTTAATATCATAAATTATTTTAAGTGAAAATACGGAACCTGAATGTCGTTAATGCATAATAATTCTAGTATAATTTAGAAAGGCAATATCACAGTCATTACCGAAAATTTTAAATAGGTTCACGGCCATTTTATTGGAAAGACACGATCATTAAAACAAATAATTATTTTTACTTCGAAAAGATAGCACTACTAAATGGACATATTTATGATTTATGATAGATAATGTAAATTTATCCCATGGATAAGGCACTTTTTTTTTGCAACCCTGTTTCAATTATTTATGCCTAGCCATTATCGACCAGTGGTTCGCTTTTTGCTGAGAGTGTTTATCAGGAAATGCAATATCCCTCCATCAAACCAGCAGATTCTCGTAAGAAAAGACCGCAGCATAGTGATATAAGCACACGTTTACCTACAGACACTGACAACAAATTCTACAGACACAATGGCGCAGACAACGCGGTTCTGCAATGCATAGGTGGCATTGAACAGCACGGAGCTTATAGAGGAGTTCCTCATCAGTCTCAAAGACCTCACGGGACTTCCAACTGTCTTAAGCAGCCTGCATGTGTACGTGGTGAATCTGTTATACATCACCAACGAGATTGCAGCCAGGGTGATCGATATATCGAAAGACAAATTGAGAGTAACGGCAGCTTTGCGGAACCATACCGTCGTTTAGTATCATATTCTGGCCTTATGGAGGTGGGTAACATTTTCACAAATTTAAATTTCGTTTACAAATAAATTTCTGGCGATCTTTTGTTTATTTTTAAACTTATAAACATTATAACATACTTTATGTATCCTTGATTGAAAATTTTATGAGACAACTTATCACCATTTGTACATTTTCTCTAGTACAAATTTATTACACATTATAAAACCGCAATGAGAAAAGCAAAGATAGATTTGCGGCTCTCACCTCTAGCAGTCTTGTGTACGTTGAACTTGACTGGTTTTGGTTTGAAACTGTCTAAGATTTAGACAATGTAGACTAGAATAGAAATAACGTTGTAGGTAATCATTAGATGTAGAACAGAACTTGGAAATAAGTACGAAATTAGTCATTATCGGAAGTTGAGAACCCTTGATTCTAATTGAACTCGAGACAAAACGATTCCACATAGGCACAAATTATGAAAACAATCAAACGAAGGTAAATAAAAATAATTTTTTGCAATTGTTCTTTGATAATGACCATGGAAAGGTGAAACGCATCAGTACGTGTGGCAGATGGTAGTTCTGCTGTGATGTTAAGACTTGTTAAATACAACGGAAATTGAGTTTATTTTAAGCTCGCATATTTGATTTTTTTAAACAGATTGCTATGCCATGTTGTTCCACAAGTGGTTTAATACAATGGCGTTGGTGTTTAATTCACGCTCTCCAATTTGATTTAAAAAACAGAGATTATGGTTGTAATTTGAATTATATCAGCCAGTAGTATTCCTTCTAATGTGCCTAGTAATGTGGCGTGTAGGTCATACGATTTTTTCATTGAGACTTTTCCTCAATTGCAACATTGTCACATTGTCTGTCGTTTTGTTCCGTAATGCGGATATGTGGCAAAGTTATGGTGCTCTCCTGTGATGAATAGTACACGCAGCACTAATGCCTTTTGGCAGTGAATATACCTTTACCAATGAATTTTCAAAACGCTCCAACACCTTACTTAAAACAGATAACTGAATTAATAAGCAAATGCTGTTTATTTATGTAGACTAGTATCATAAAACCAGAGAATTATCCTTGAGTTAAAATTGCCATAGAATAAAAATTGGCGCTTATTTGACTTTAGTTAAATCCGTTATTCTACATTTTCAGGTTGTTACATAAAATAACTTTTATTAAAAAGTAATTAATGAAAGATACTTCGGAGAATTAACAAAAAATTTTGCATCAAGTTTGAACCTTGTCGGATAACGTGTAATTGATCTGTTAATGGAAATGAATATTTAAAATAAATCTGTGTTATTTTGTGCCCGTGGCTGGGAGTAGTACCCATAAAAGTATGAGACATACTCAAGCCATGCCTGTTTTGATAAGATTCCGAATAACGGACGCTTAATCGCTTAATATATCGTAAGGTGCAAATAGTTACTCGTATCGCCGTAGGCAAATGGATGTAACGCTGAGAGTCGTAAACCCAATTATGCTCGCCATGGACGAATTTGGAATATTTGCCGAGCGAGAGTGAATATAAGTAGAATAGCGAAGCGAATGTAATCTCTCTTGTAAAACGTGGCATGATTGTCTAGTAAAACTGATGGAGAAGTACCAACACAAACAAAGGTTCCGTGCTACATGAAAACACCCAGCCATTGGTAGTTTTCGATGCGAAAGTATTCATAAGTACGAAATGATTAGAAAGTGAAGAGTACTTAGTAAGGAAAGGTTAATGAAACTAAAATGCATGTCTGTTTTAAGTGAATAGACAACATTTGTGTGTGTGTGTTTGTGTATTTGTTTTTGTGTGTGCTGTATCACTCAATAATGTAATAATTCAAATGGTTAACATTAATTAAATTTATTTGAATTCTTAAAATTTAAAAAAAGTTAATTGAATAGCAAAAAACGATTTGTTGAGGAAGCCGAGAAAAAAATAAATTGATCCCGTTCATTGCTTTTTTATCGAATACCTGGCCAAAAATGCACATAATTGCAGGCCGAGAAGGGATAAAATTATGGAAAACAAAAATTTGTAAAATTTTGCGGAAAATTTGAGGTCAGTGCAAAATATTTAGGTAGATAAATACCAGATTCTAATTTAAGTATTAGAAAAGCCAGATTTATCTAAAGGCTTCCAGCAAACGATACAAAAGAAAGGACACATTTAATGTCATGTGGTGTTCAAGCCCACGTGTCTATATAGTTTTAATTACTAATTGACCAGGATTGAAAAAAGAATGGCTCAAAATATTGGTTAACATTACAAGGTAATGCATGAAAAAATGTTTTGATATCTATATTCTGATAGTTATAATATTACATCAGACTTCATTGGTGCGCACTAGTTAAGATATTAATTAAAACATGAAAGATCAACGTACTGAACAAACAGGCTAAATTCACAGCAGGATTGGCATTTGTACCATTCAACCTTTTAATAACGATGGAATCGATGTATAACAATGTACCACAGCTTGACGGTCTAAGCAAGCAGCGCATTTTAGAAAATTATCATTGAATGGCAATGCGAAAAAGACTTCATTTTCATAAGTTAATAACTGATTGATGATGGAATTGCAGAGTCCAAAACATTTGCAAAAATGGCATGATGTGGATTAGATGACTACATAAACGACGATGAGACAGATTTGTCAAAAACCTGAGATATTGTCCAAGCAGTAGACCTCCACAAAGACCGATTTACGTGCGTGCTCGCCAGTTGTAATCTGATATATGAAGTATGGTGACATATATGTTCATTTAAAAATTGAACCCTCAATTTTCGGCAGACTAATAGTTAATTTCCTAAACCCCTAATTGGGTTTTTAGTAAATTATACTTTGGTTTACGTTTCTGTTGTCCTTTGAAAGGCGGTTGGTGGCCACTCGGCTATTTGATACCATTGATGAATTGCGGCAGAGTTGAAATGGTTTTGACCGTGCTAGTGGGTTCGTCCTCATAAAGCAGTTCCAACTGTCTGTTTGTCCAGACGCTCCGACAACCACGCGAAAATAGTTTATAAATAGACAGAACTATAAAAAAAGATTTAATCAGTTTGGAACGAAAATTTGATCATTTAAATATATAGCTGAGAACTTGTATTCGTTTAATTATGTGTATTACATTGTGCGAACCTAATGCGGTCTTGTTCATTACTCTAAATTGCGATGGATTTACTAGCCTTTCTGCAAAATTCCATTCCAGTAAACAAATTGGACGGACTACGTCTAGTTGGACTGTTATCTAAAGCTTTTAAATAATTCACCTATATATATTATGCATATATTAATTATCTACACTGTTGTGCATACTTCAACACGTAAAACTAATACCTTTCACGTAAGTTAAGGCAATGTGATGTCTAATTACGTTTTGTGGTCAATCGAGTTGCACAATAAGATAGCTCGGATATTACTATTAGAATTTCAATAAATATCTAACATTTAAATACTGTTTGTTGCGAAGAACTAATATATATATGCAATTGTGTATTAGGTGTTGCGAACCTAGTAACAAATTAGTTCAGTTGTGACCAGAAGGATAAACCAAAGACAACATGAATGGAATATATAATCTCATGCACATTTGGTTTCGTGCTTACTGGCGACTCATCAGTAGGAGCCGGTATTACGCACCTTTAACCACTATATATTTGGTCGAAGAATGTGGAATAATAGGTTTATCCTTCTGCTCACAACTGAACTAATTTGTTACTAGGTTCGTAACACCTAGTACATACTTGCAAATATCTAACATGTCTTTTTGGTAGACCGTTCAGCGGATTTTACGTTTGACTTATCCCCTGTCTGTTTGTTTGCTTAAAACTCCAAAATCATCAAAATTTTATAGATTGAAACTATGCAAATTATCAAACCAATTAAATTAATTTAGTTGCACTCATTAAATTAAAACTTCATCTAACCGTTTTGATTAAAATAAAATTTCTCTCTTTTTCCATATTGCGGACAGTATAAATTCAGCCAAAAACCAAAATAATTCATTTTTTTACATGTTTACATGAGTATATTGTTTTGATTTCAATAATAGATAATCCATATGTAGAAAGTTGAATGGATTAAGCTAAACTCATGTGTAGATTATTTTTTAATAGAAAATTTCCATCAAGGCTTATTCTTAAAAAATATTTAAATTCAAGTAAACATTCATTGACTGCGCGAATGGTGATAACAATCATTTATATCATGATTTAGAGATTAATTTGAACACTAAATTCATTATATGTACATTTCCAGCATTACGTAAGTATTATATAATTTAGCAATGGAACTTCATCGAGTTGATCGGTTCCATTTTTATTATGAAATTCTTACGTACCATTCAGAAGTTTGCCTCGGATGTGGATTGCACCGGAGCACGTTTGTTTCATTACGACGCTGCACAATACAAAATATATTCAGTTATTTAATAACTTACGCATTCGATTGGCTCTTCCTTCAGGTGGAACCTACGTGGCACCCATTTAGCCTTACAGTATCAAGTAGCTGTCCCTAATATATTATTTTAGATCAGACATCCTACCACCTGCGGAATTGGTATTGAATTAAAGATTTGTACAATTAAACAACCATTGTTTGCGTTTGAGTCGCGTCGAAGATTATCAAGTAAATTTGTCCTGGTTTGGGTCTAGGATGAAATTCTACATAGCCCATTAAGCGTTCTTAGTAAGGACGAAGCCGTTCTATTGGTAGATTAGTTTTAACTGACAAATGTTTATATAATGGTATTACGCACACCATCAAACTCAGTCTGCCTATAGTCTAGCATAAAAATGCGCTAGGCCGTATTTAAAATTGTATTAACTAGGCGTTTTATTCAATTTGATTGGCAGTATCATAAGAGATATAAATATTGCACAATCAATTTTTTATGTGAAAATAATATGCACAGTATAACATCAGTCCTATGTTTGAGCAACATATCCTCAACTATGTAAACAAGAACATTTTGTCCAAGAAATCAGAATTATGAGCGAAACTTCCATGCCCCATTTAAATTTATGCCTATTTATGTTTCTTATTTAACATCCTGGACTGATAAATATTCTAGCTAATTTTTAAGGGACTTCCTTTGTCTATTGAAACAATATTCATGCGTAAGTACCGTCATATTATCCCACTGATGAGTGGCCAGTAAGCACGAAACGAATGTGCATGCGGTTATACTTTCCGTTCATGCTGCCTTTGGTTTATCCTTCTGGTCACAACTGAACTAACTTGTCACTAGGTTCGCAACACCTAATACATACTTGCATATATATTAGTTCTCCACAACAAACAGTATTCAACTGTTATATATTGAATTCAATGATGTCATGCTTACCGCGAAATGTGATAATTGATATCGATCAAGGCCAGAGTGTATGGAATTACTGTAATTCTTAATTTCGGTGAACTATAGCATACATTGATATCCATCATGTTGGTACCATGAACCGACTCGGCAACAATAGTGTTAGTTTCATGTGCCTTTTAGGTACTACAATGTTGGTATCCGTTACTAACACAATAACCATAGTGTTAGTATACTTTACAGACTCTGTATATATATTATTTAGAGTGAGTTAGCGTGAAAGTCGCATTTTAGAGACTTTATATGATGTTAGCTTCACTACTACAGGTTTACACATTCGTCTAGGAGATTGTACCGTCATATTATCCCACATTCCTCATCCATATTTATAGTGGTTAAAGGGCGTAATACCGGCTCCTACCGATTGATTCGCCAGTAAGCACGAAACGAATGTGCATGAGATTATACCTTCCGTTCATGCTGCCTTTGATTTATCCTTTCGTTCACAACTGAACTAATTTGTTACTAGGTTCGCAACACCTAATACATACTTGCATATATATTAGCTCTTCGCAACAACCGTATTTAAATATTTATGTGTGTTGGTAGACTCGAACAGAAGTACTACTACACATTTATTCACGTGTATAAAATTGAAGACTTGCTATCCTACAAGCAATGCCATTGTGTGTGACATAAAAATGGAATTAATGTGTAAATTGTTAGAGGAACTGCAGATTTGCGTTTTTTTAGTGAAAATTGTTCAAAACTCAATGTTACTCGCGTTGATATGCCAAGCTTAGTATTTAGGCTCGCTCTATTTTGGACAAAATCTGAATCGATTGGGCCTTTATCCTATAGCAAATTCTGACGCGAAAATATGTCCGATCAGAACACAATTGAAAGATCTATCTGACATTTTTAATGAACTGCATTAGGTTGTAAAAGTTTATTTTTTTAAACATTTGTCATTGTGTGATTCCTAATACCACTCAAGCAACTATTGAAAAGCTGGGCATTCAAATTATGGCAAACCGCCAGATGTGAAGAATTTTTTTATTAATTTATCGAACAAGAACCTGACTTCCTTAGGATATGAGTTTCTTGCTTATAGAATAAAATTTTCTTTCTTGGCAACGACCATATAGCAACTGAAGCATTGTAGTTTGGCAGATAGACAAAGCGACCAACTTTCTACCTCAGAGTACACCAGTTGTCTGATTAACAAACTGGTTAATAAATTTCAGGAAAAATATATCGGCTTTATTTAATCAAACACTGTTTGAATATTTTGCTTTTTTATTTTTTATTTTCAAGAGCTACTTAATTAAATTGTAGATAAGTGTATTCTTTTGACCGCCCATATTGTAAAAGGTGGAAATTTTTATTAGATATAGATATGTCAACTTCGTAATTTTTGTATGTATAGTGTGTGCTTAGATTAGCTAAATTGAAATTGTGAGTAAAAGAGATATGTGCAAACTATGTGTAATATATTTTGTTTAATCTTTGACTTGTAAATGAAATTTTAAATGCTCTTATTGCCCTATTTGTTGGAGGATTTTCTAAAGAATGTCACAGTAATGCTATATAAGTCGCCAATGTGTCTAAATCCTCTTAATAAAAGCATTTCTGGATCCTTTCTTTTACACTGACTGTGAAGCAGTCGTGCTAACCGGATTAGGTAGACGGGAATGGACCTCCAGTAGAAAAGATAAACTGTTTGGACGGGTCTGCAATAGGATGACGGAGAATCTTTTGATGGTTCAACGGGCGTTGACCAATCAAGCATAGTTTCCACCACCCATCAAGCATCTGTCTGATTTAAAAGAGAATCATTATGACAGTCGATGCTGGTTTAACGTAAGACTCGTCAACATTTGCCACCAATATCAGAATTGGACACAGACAACGAAATCATCCATAAGTAAAACACACGAGACAACTTCGCGTAAAATGACCAACGACTGTGATCGTTTTATTAATATATCAGACCAAGGGTCTTGCTTAACCGGCGTGGATTGCAATTCGTATATTTCCAAGTTGAACATTTCATTTCGGGCTCACAATATCGAAATTCGAAATATGTGTGATGATCAGCAGTGAAAAACGTGAACCTCATTTCTTCAGAGACATCCTCTTTGCTGCAATATAGACGGAACACTCATGTCGAATACTAAAAATTGGCAACGTCGTGGACGACGCAAAATTAAGGTATTCTATTGATACCAACTAGTTCTATGCAAAATACAGCAACGCATGATTTGGCCCAACGGTCGGCTAACCTATTGAAACGCTTGAGAAATCACAAATCTGAGCACCGCTTAACAAATGGTATAATTTTTTTTAAATGTAGATAAATAGAATGCGTAAAATCCGTATTTGTATTCGTTTTATGGTTTTTTTAAATTTAATTTTAATCTTTTAATGGATACTAAAGAGCGTGTATGTCATTTTGTACGGTATAATTTCCTATAATTTAAACCAAGTGAAGCGCATGCGGAAGTCTTACCTTATTTTTATTTTACAGATATTCTATTCATTTTCGATATTTAAATATAAAAAACAATGGGTTGGTGTAGAAGGGGGCTCGGATTTGGCGCCGATTAAGGCTGAAGTGTTCATGTGCTGGTTGAACGAATGCAATGCGATCTATTCAGTAGAGCAAAACTATACAACCGCTATGATTATGCTATATTTTGGCTTTTTGACAACCTTTCGCATGCCGATGAACTGTTTGGAAATTTCCGAGTAGGACTTTAAGTAGAAAACGAAGATAGTAATAACCTAGCTCTGCTAAGTGGGTTGCTCATGCGTAGTCCTGGTGACATGTTGTGAAGATCAGTCAACCATGACGAAATGTTGACAACGATTATTTACATCTAAACAAGAACTGCGCTTTGAAATGGAAAGAAAATACTTAGTTCTAACTTTGTGTAATAGAGCTTTGTGTAGATGTTCGCCCGACTGTTTGTTGACTGATTTAGATAGTACGCAAACTACTCGTATGATAGTCTGTTACGCAAAGCATTTTATAGATTAGTACAGATAGAATTATACAACAAATCCGCTGTGAAATATTTTACTATGGATACGAAACAGGTGTATATTCACCTAAAATACCAAGATAAAGAGACAATGAGGGGCACAAAAGACATACTCTCTACTGCTTTAACATTTTTCACATTTTGCAGCTGGCTTAGTTCTGGCACAATACACTGATAACTATCTCCAACTCACTGTAAAAGGCAACATTACACTGCAATAAACATCTGAAGCTATTTTTAATTAGAGGTGGACTTTTAGGCAATCAGATATAGGGCGATTCAGTTTAAGCTAGATTTCATGCTTGTCGAAGCACATAGCAGCTTGATTTGTGCAAAATACGAGTAATGCTACTCGTTCGTCAATAGCTAACCATTTTTCGTTATGTGAAAAACGCCATATGTTAACATAATGATTTCTGAATTAAATTAGAGCTAAGTGAGTGAGAATGCTACCCTATTTGGAGGCCTTTGCAATCAAAGGACGCAATTCAGCACTGTTCATAACCTAGCATTACTATGGGGAATTTTTATCTATGTGCATATTTGTGCCTAGTTACATTTCTTCGTGTTTGGACATTCTGAACTGATATAGAATTCGGTGTACATTTTATGTGAAGTGGTCTTTTAAATACTCAATTAAAATAAGTTATTGTGCGCTATTTCTCCTGTAATTCAGTTGATGAGGTAATGCGACAGTGCCTCTTACCAATTAAGGAAGTATTTTTGTAAAATTTATACCAGAGAACAAATAATGTGTATTTGTCGGTATGCGTATAGACATAATGATATATTACGAAATAAAATACTTTTATATTTGAATTTAATTTTTTTGAATTAACGAACTATACTACTAATACAGGAAAATGATCGAAATCCTATTTACATTTGTTCGATGTAATTTTGAGTGCGTGTTAGTGTGTGGATGTGTGTGTTTGACTTTGATATGAACAATAATGCATTATTCTACTCCTTAAACTATTTATCAAATAAGTGGTCCTTCGGCAGCCTAGGATGTGAAACGAAATTTTAGATTTCTGTATGTCTTTGTTTGGTCTACACATAAGTTAAGTTTTATTTTATTATTTTTCTTATGCTTGGACTTTATATTAACATTTCATTTATCCAGCAAAAATGTGAAACAGAAAAATCAACTAGAAACCAATATTTTTCTGTCTCAATAGTAGTTCTTTACTTTTTGTGAAATATATTTTGTTTTGTTTCATATTTGCAAAATTAATGAATTTATTAAAAATACTCGCTTTGCTACTAGAGAAAATATTTTTATAAACTACAAGAAGTTTAATTACGATTTTTTTTGTTTAGAGATATATAGGAGGCGTAATTAGCAGGTTTCCTAAATTTAACTTCGTAAAATAGCGTTTTTAGCCTACTCAATCTTGATCATATATGCACAGGTGTTTTTACGTGTAACATACGATATTTTGAAAGTCCTGCGATTAATTACCCCAAATTTAGAATTTCATTTTACTTTATATTCATTAGATTCATTCATATATCAATTATGACTAAACCTATAATAAGCCATTGTTTGATGCTGTAAATTAATTTACCGTTACAAAAACTGCAAGAAAATATATTTTCGTTAACTAATCATTAATATTGCGAATGACGATAAAATCAATTTAAGACAAAGTTGGTAAATTTGAAATAAAAACCAATTTCACTTATTATATTCTGACACTCTTCGAACTTTCATTGTCTTTCTTAGAGAAAGACGACAAAATGCATGACTATGAAACAACTCAAATTTGTTTATGACGCATTGAATATTAGGTATGGTACTCTTGCCTCTCGTGATCTCACATGCATTTTACTAGACTAAAATGTCTGTATCATAAGTTCTATTCTGTCAGGACCATTGTTTTATTGCTGCTTTCTTTATGTGTTTTTACATTAATTAGTTCGTGTAAGTCCATAAAATAAGAAAAAACCTATGAAATTCTATGTATCCAATTATACTGTACAAACATTTAAAAAAACAACCGATATTATAAATCTCAAATAGTATGTATAAATAAACATGCGTAAGTATTTATTTAATTGCAGTCGACCTATTGACCAGACTGTTAACAGAAAAAAGGAGAGGAAATTTAATTTATAAAGTGTTTCACATAAATTTCAGTTGATGTATGTATGTCACGATAGGGCAACATAATTCGCACTCCATCTCGTTTCAATTTAATTTTAAATTTTCTTTTAGAAAAATATTTGTTTTTAGATATTTTAGAAAAGGATGGGAAAGAATTCATTCTTGTTTAATGGAAAGTTAAATTAAATTACCAGGAGATCTAAAGCTCGCGTTTCAAACGAATATATATATATATATATATATATATATATATATATATATATATATATATATATATATATATATATATATATATATATATTCTATTGAAACAAGAGCTTTAATAAAATTCATTGTACCCATCCTATGTGGAAAAATGAAAAGAAATTTTATTAGATACAAGAAACGCTTCTTTTTCATTATCTCCTCAAGTATCTAATAATGAACATGTTTTGTTTAAACTCGTGCGCGCGCGGTTTGAAATGGCTATAATTTTGTCGCATCTTGAGAAAATCGTTTCAGAACTTCAGAACTCAGTGAAGGAGCTGAAGGATGAGAATAATCGTGTCATGAAGGAGCTGAAGGATGAGAATAAACGTGTCATGAATAAAGTGTCAAAACTGGAAACAGACGTTGAAGTGTTTACGGCAAAATTGGAATTAGCAGAAAAGAAAAATGAATCTTTAAGCGCGCAAATTGTTCAATTGACTGATGTGTTAAATACGAAATTTGATAATTTAAAGACTGATGTTCAGCCATGGGTTGAGTTGGCTGAAATAACAGTGGAAAATGAATCATCAATCAAGAATAAAATAACAGGCGAAGAGATAATAAACATAATAGCGAATGAAGTATCAGCGCGGATTAGTAAACAAGAACAGCTAATTTTATTTAATCTTGATGAGAATGCTGATGTGAATGATGTCGAGAAATTAAATATCCTCATAAAGGATGAGACGCATGCTGACATTGCTAAATGTTTTAGAGTTGGAAAAGATCCAATCGTCCTAGACCGGTGGTAATAAAGTTAACAAAGAGGCCAACAAATATACAGATTGAGGCCATCAATAAAAGGAAAGGTGAGAGTCCGAGTTTTAATAGCATACATATTGGTCGTGATAAAACATTTCTCCAACGAAAGTTGGCAAAAGCAAAAAAGCTAAAGAACAACCAGGAGCGGAGTCCACCTACTTCTGACTACGACATTACAAGAAATTTAACAAGAGAAGATACGAAATCAAAAAACGAAGTATCGTTAGTAAATGTCGTGGACAGCGGGGGGAGAGGAAGTATGGCTTCGAGGCCCGGAAAACGAATAGTAAAGAAGCCAATAAGGTTGAATCAGTAATAGTCGACACTTGTTTAGATAAGTCGATTTCTACATTTAATTTATTTTATGCAAACTTTCGCAGTGTTAAGAATAAGAACTTTTTGCTGTCTATATTTATATTAAGTAACGACTTTGATTTTATAATATTATCTGAAACTTGGCTTAATAAGGATATTAAAAGTCATGAATTTGATATTCCTCAATATTCTTTATTCAGAAAGGACAGATCGTTGGATAAAAGAGGTGGAGGAGTACTCATTTATGGTAAATCGGTATTGGCATATACCAGGTCACATATACCACTCATCGGCACCGATAATTGAACCATGGTTTACAGACCGCCGTATGCTACTTTATTTGATGATCAAACATTTACTAATTCTCTTCAATCTATCTTTGACTGCCATGGCTACAATGTAGTGGTAGGTGACTTTAATAAATTACAGGACTGTGAAATAACCAATTTTTTTTCTAACCATGATCTCAAGCAGATTATAAAGGAATCAACTAGAGGTTCGCAATGCTTAGATCATGTATACTTAGAAATTGAAATGGTAAAATCGCACAGTTATGATGTTGTCAATTATTTCAAAGAATTGGATCACAAACAAATTATTTTACAAAGGAACATCTTGAGTGGCATAACACAGAAACTAAGTTTTGAAAATGCACACGTGCACTGTTCCAGAATCAACTGGAATTTTTTTAGAGAATTAAGTATACAGATTGATTATGAGAGTTTTTATTTCTTGAATACTGATGAATTTGTTTCTTCTGTTTCATCGTTATTATCTATTTTATTTCAGGCAGCTACGTTTACGGACATTATACCGAAACGAATTAATAGGAAACTGTGTAAACTAAGAATTAAACGAGATAATATTATAAAGTGTAGTCTTATTAATAGTATTAAACAAATGAGATTAGATTCCATTGATAAGGAAATTAATTTATCACTGCTAATAATCCGTCAAAGATCAGAACGAATTATTTTGGCCAAAATGAAGAGTAATCCTAGATTAGGATTTAAACTCCTCACAGATTACAGTAAATACAAGGAAAAGCTAAAGCTTATTCTACCTGTGGATAAAACTGAGTATGGATTTCTCTGTGAATTGGAGGAAGTATTTGCAATTTGATATGCAATCCACAGAATGGGAGAGATTTTATAGAACCATCTGATTCTTTGGGAGACCAGAAACCAGGACTTGGTATTGACAGTGATGAATTGATAAAATTGATGTTAAAAATCAAATCAAAAAAACAAAAAGATCACCTTGGTATTTCGATTGATAATTTGCTTTAATTACCTTTAAAATTTATGAATGTACTCTGCAACTTTATAAATATAATTTTAAAGAATGGGAAATTACCAATCGATATACTAACGATAGTGGCTAAGCCGTTGCCAAAAGTAAGTAAGCCAACGTGCGCTAGTGATTATAGATTAATCTCTATTATCCCTTCGTTTTTGAAGATAATAGAACGATTGATACTAGATCATTTAGAACGTATGTTACCGGCTGATTTTGACCTATGTCAACATGGCTTTACGAAAGGTAGATCGACAACTACTAATATGCTTTCCATGTGGAAACATGTAATCACATTAGACGAGAATAAGTTAGATGCATTAATTGTATTTATAGATATCTCAAAAGCTTTTGACTCTATATCTTTTGATGCTATTTTGAATGCGATTAGTTTGTTGAATATTGATCCGAATATTTCTAGATTACTTAAATACTATCTATATAATCGACGAATGAGAATTCAAGTAAACGATTTGATATCAAAATCGAAACGAGTAACGAGTGGAGTTCCACAGGGATCAAGCTTGGGGCCAATTTTATTTAAAATTGTATTTGCAAATTTGGAAACTAAGATCCTTAACGGTCGAGTTTGCAAATTCGCTGATGATTTAAAAATAATCTTCCCAATTGATCCAAGAATGTCGAATTCTCCAAAAACAATGTGACATTAGATTTGTATGATTTGAGTAAATATTTGATCACACTAGGGCTGAGAATAAACAATAAAAAGACGAAAGCTTTAAAAATAGGGAACAGAACAAACTTTAATTATGTTTATTTTCATGATGCTGTTATTAATGATGTGTTTGAGATTAAACTTATGCAAGAAATTAAGGATTTAGGCATAACTATTCAATGTACAGCTTCTGCTGAGAGGCATATTGAAAGTATAGTAGGCAGTGCCAAGAAAAGATGGGCACTAATAAATCGAAATATCTTATCAAATGATATAAAACTTCAAATGTATATAATATGGATTAGACCGGTACTAGAATATGCTGTCGCTACTTGGAATCCATTAAAAAAGGGTTTGTCTAATAAGATAGAAGCTGTACAAAGAAAGGTTGTGAAACATATTAGTCCTATTTCTTGCACTATATACGTCTCTAGATTACAGTTTGTGTCATTGCAATCACTGTGGTTTCGGAGGATGTGTTATTGTATAAAAGTTTTCCATTTGAACCAGTGGATTGTTGCCTATATGACTCCGATAAGAAAGAGTCATGAAGTTGGAACTAGATCTGGACATTTGGCAATATCTCCTCCTTTGGTGTGGAATGTAGCGAGCAAGTTATTCTCTTTCTCGAAAATCTACAAAATTTACAACCAATTACCGAAGGGGCTTAAAGAAATGCCTCCATCTAAGATGTCTTTTAAACCTTTATCTACTGAACTTGAAAAAGTCTGCAATTCTGCTGATATTTGTTATTCTTTTGATTATGATAGTACTTTCTCATGGTTGAATAAAAGACAAGGATAATTGTTATCGAAATCAGATTTTCTAGAGATTTTTATTTCCAAGCTTTGTATTGTTATAATTGAAATGTTATGCACTATTTCTTCTAATTAGTTAACTTTACATACAATCAATTGCTAGTCATGGTTCTCAATTTTTGCATAATGTTACACTCGAATTATACATTAATTTTTCCTGATTTGATAATGTATATATTATTCTTTTCAGTCGAACTTTCTGATATTGATATATCGTATTGTACAACTAGCAAGATATACCTATCTATATGATATTAATTGCACATTTATTGTGATGTGATGATTTCTTTTTTATATATTGTACAATTTCCAATTTTATTATTTGATGGAATATGTGTGGTTTGAATCCAAATAAAGATATTCTATTCTATTCTATTCTAAATTATTATTATATTAAAGATATACCAACAGATAATTCATAATAAAATGGGATTATTGTTTGCGTGGGGGGTTATAAAATTATTTATATCAAGGTTAAGGACCTTTCTATAATACCCATTGTATTATATATATATATATATATATATATATATATATATATATATATATATACATATATATCACTGTACACTTCCTAGTGCAAAACACAAAGAAATTTTATCGAATACAAGAAACATTTCTTTCGCATAATTCCCTCAAATATATATATAAATTGCAAGGCAAAACAAGATAGAAATATGTGAAAATAGAGAGAGTGTGAAAGACGGATACCAATCAATTGTGCGTCACATCCAGTTCAAGCTCAATGTCGGAAAATGCTTTTTCTGCTTGTATAAATCCGGCAGAAATTTGTTTGTCCATAAGGCTTCTTATGTGGCTAGCTACTTTTTGTTTTTGAATTTTGTAATTACTTTGAATGCTACGTCTGGAGAACATACGTGCGATGTTTCGATGATGTGTTGCGCATTAGCAGACGTGTATTCACCATTTGATTCAAAACAGACGTTTAAGTTACAATGTTCTCTCATTCGAGTAATGAACCGTCTGGTCGATCGGCCTACGTAAGTTGATCGACAACTTGCGCAAGTATATTGGTAATTAAACGAACATTGGTTGCGCGGCAAATTCTGGCCAGTACTTGATGAGTTCCCAATAAGGACGAAACCGGTCTACTGGATGAATTGCCTTTTCTACACTATACAATTCTTAGTTTATACTGACATATGTAAGTAATAAATGGGTCAGGTGTTTATATCAAGACCGCAACCTTGATTATATTGGTAATTGTAATATAATAATTAATTTTTTAAAGCTCGCAATTCAAAAATTATATATATATATATATATATATATATATATATATATATATATATAGTACAGCCATATTTATACATATATAATTGGATTTATTTTTATACGAATTCATTGATCTTTATAAATTGGGCAACTTAGACTGGGTTTTAACGAGCCATTCCTCCTTCAACACTAATTTTACCGATTCTCGCTTCATTATGATCTATTAGGAATGCGATATACACGAGTTGATTTCATCAAAAAATATGTGGTGTTTTCTCCTTAATGCAAAACTGAAATGCTAGAACAAATTTATCTGCCTGCCACACTAAGAAGATAATACATCTACTGATTTACTCAACCATGAAAGCAAATAATTCAGAAAAATTGTGTTTAAGTCAAGTTTTTAACTTACAATCTATCAGACGTTATGCGCGAATTGAACAACGTTTTCGTGTTAACCTTCTACAATAATTTCAATATCGTAAAATCTTGTCATAGAATCTCTATTTTGGAATACTTTGATGAAATGAACTCAGCCGTAATTTCTTTGAGAAGCAGATTTGACCTGTAAAATTAATTTTAATCAGTTATAAATTGCGCACTGACTTGCAAAATAAAATACGGCCTTAAAGGTAATCGTGTTGCAAATTTAACTCAATCACAGGTTTGTCGATTTAAATGAAAACGTTGAAACGATAATTATTCTACAAATTGAGTATTTAACGCATAATTGCACAGAATAGGTTTATAAGGCATTTGAAACCAATTACTTCATTAGCATTCTTTCATAAAATTGTGATTATTGGTGGGCTGAAGAAGGCGGTCACCAGTGGCCGTCGAAATATTTTCAGTGATCAAAACAGGTGGAGTTCAGCTTGTGATAATCAATATACAAATCTGGTAATCTTGGAAAATATAGTTTTGCTATATTTGCACTGTTTTTATTTAAAAATTTGAGAAAAGAGATTTTTTGACACCTAAACTTTTGTGCTTTGTGGCAACGTGCAAGCATTCGGCAGCTTACTTAATTTAATGGTTGCTTGAGACACACCCGTGTATTTGCGCCTCTTAATGACAGTCAACGGGCAGATAGTTTTGCTGTCCATGTTAGCTATGTATTCTTTTACAATCAACAATAACACCTGGAAATAGGTGAGCTAGCTATTTTTTATTTATGAGCATATAGTGACAAGCTCTACTAGGCTCATATTTATAAAGTTTTGCGTATGAAACTATTTATGTTCACCTTTTTTATAGAAAACAATTTTTTATAATCTGTAAAAAAGTATTAAACTATTAAAAATGCACCGCCCATATTCCTCGCACATTGTCTTTCTCTACATGTAAAGACTTTAATGATTAAGTCCTTTACATTTATGATAGTGTTTGCTAGTGTTACCTATTACATTGTTTTAAATATTAGAAAGTTTTTATCTTTGTTTCAAAAGGTCAGGTGGAAACAGATTTCACTTCGACTGTCAGTTGCTTTTTCCTGATTAAAAGTATCCCATCAAAAAGCGTGAGTTTGACTCGCTTAGACTAATAATTTCAATTTGTTGTCCAAGCAACTATTTAATTACCATTTTTTCGATAATAAAATGCATCCTTTAATTAAATATTCAAATATGTTTAACCTAGTACGTTGACGAATAATGAACTTTTAAAAGCCAACTATTTTGTTTGCCTTAAACTATGGATTTTATTGATTTTGTGTCATAATTTTGCCATTTACCTTCCCTGCAGTGGTTGACCGGATGCAGATACAAACATTTTGAATAATCTAAAAAACGTAGACCATACCGCAATGAATAATAAAATTTCACTGTTTATCCAATTTTATTTGACAAAACTCTTGTCATTCCGGCTATGGTGCCTGCTGCTCTCAACCGTGCTAATAATTTTTCACCTGCCAGGGCGAAGAACATGCATCTACTATAAAATTTCTCCAACGACATATACACATTGTTTCAACTTGTACTTACTCATTATAATCAGATAAAGATTCTAGGTACTATTATTATCTAAAATGTTCAGAATAAAATAGTATTAAAGGGCATCTCAAATTGTTTGATTAGCTCTAATTGTAGCGCGGCAAGGCCGTTAATTTCACGGTCATTTAACTTTGTGCATAACCAAGTAGAAAAGCATTAGAAAACCAATTCTATTTCTACTGAATCCGGTTTTCATGTTTTGTTTACAGGTAATAGACCGGTCGCGACCGAAATTGCAGGGCGGAAGTCAACCGCGTCATGTTTTTCTGTTTAACGACACACTGTTGATCGCCGTGGATGCCAACAGTCCTGCCGGTCGTCGTGGGCGCAGATTAGCTAAACGGCTGTCGCGAAGCACACATCCCGAGCACGTTCGCCTGCTGGCACATGTGACAAAGCTAATGCCACCACTAGACCTGCTTTTAATGCGTCGTGATTGTTGCGAATACGACTTGGCCGTGCAACAACTCCTTTCTCGTCAACACAAAGCCAGAACTTATTTGTACTCACAAAAAAGACGCTCTTGGCTGGCTCGCCTGTTCTATGATCAGGCTGATGCCTCTCGTCTTCCTCAACACCCTGTTATGACAAAGGTGTGTGATGTATTTGGTAGCTAGACGGATTATTTTTTAAATCGAGGTTGCCATCATGATATTAACACCTGTTCTATTATGTACATGCATTTGTCAGTAAAAAAAATAAGCACCGTATAGCTTAGAAAGTCAAATCCTCCAGTGGACGGGGTTCGTCTATATTGGGAACTCATCACGTACTAAAAGAGAGAAGACGGCTCGGTGGTTAGAGCAAAAACGTTCGAAGCAGACGTGCCCCGGTTCGTGCCATGTCTGCGGCAAAATCAGAACGGTTCGCTCGGACGAAACCGATCTACTGGATGAATTGCCTTTTCTACATTATGCATTGCTTGGTTTATATTGACAAATGTATGCACATAAAGGACAGGTGTTTATATTAAGATTGCAACTTTGATTATATTATTTGTTATCACCGTCCGCGCAACCAATGATCATGCAAATAGTTAAAATATTTGTCTTGCTTTCCCGCAGTCTTAAATTAAAATTGGGGAAAAAATTATATCCACGACACACTATCTAAATTCACGTTAATTGTAAATTCGTAGTGCACTCGATTTGTAATTTGTCAACATGATAATGTGTATAATCTCTGGCCATATCTAGATTCTTGTTATCGCCTTATGCTAGTCATTTAAAGAACCCTCCTAATGGCTTGAAATGAATAAACAGGTTTGTGAGTACTATAAAACAACTTGTTAACCGTATCTAGTTATGTTCTTTTTCTAGCAAATATGCAAGTATGTATTAGGCGTTCTGAACCTAGTCACAAATTAGTTCAGTTGTGATCAGAAGGATAAACCAATGTCAGAATGAACGGAAAGTAAAATCTCATACTTCGTGTTTACTGGCGACTCATTAGTAGGAGCCGGTATTACGCCCTTTAACCACAATATATTTTGCTGAGCAATGTGGGATAATAGGAGGGTACATTCGCCTAGACGAATGTGTAAACTTGCAGTAGTGAAGCTAACATCATAAAAAGTCTCGACAATGCGACTTTAATGCTACTTAACGTTATATAATATATATATATATATATATATATATATATATTTATATATATATACAGAGACTGGAAACTAACACTATGGCTATTGTGTCACTAACCGGTACCAACATTATAGTACCGAAAATGTACATGGTAATAACACTATAGTTGCCTAGTTGATACATGGTACCAACATGGTGGATATCAATCTATGCTATAGTTCACCGAAATTGAGAATTAAAAATATTATTCAGCACATATTACTCCAGTAAATCCTTACACTCTGGCCTTGGTCTTTATCAGTTATCATATTTCGTGGTAAACATGGCGTATTCAATTGTATATAACAGTTAAATTCTGTTTTGTTGCGGAGAACTAATATATATATATATATATATATATATATATATATATATATATATACAAGTATGTATTCGGTGTTGCGAACCTAGTAACAAATTAGATCAGTTGTGACCAGAAGGATAAACCAAAGGCAGCATGAACGGAAAGTATAATCTCATGCACATTCGTTTCGTGCTTACTGGCGACTCATCAGTAGGAACCGTTATTACGCTCTTTAACATACACACAGGCATGGCATAAACTTATCTAGTGAGTCATCAGTATGTTTTTTTAAATCAATGTATTTAAATTTAAATGAGTGTACACATCCAGACACCTATAAACGAATTTTATATACACTTCCCTAGTGAAAAGAAAGTTATGCTTAAGAGATCTAGAAATAAGTACAAATGAGACAGTTTAAACCAAATGTACAACTTGACATATTGGTTGTCAAATTGTTTGTGGGATGTTATTTCAGTTGAAAAGAGGCTTCCGAAACCGTAAGTCGAAATATTCAGTGTCAAATTGTTGAGCCTAACAACGATAAGATAATCAATCTATTCCTTGTCGTGCAACATGCTTTTTTTTCAAATCTACTTTATTATATTCCGCGCAACCAATGTTCGTTTAATTCTATTATAAGATAGACAGCAGATTTGAAATACTCTACGAGTGAATTAAAATTAGATTGGGGTTAGTCTCATGTTGATAAATTTAATTTTATAAATAGAATTTATTAGTTTATCTGAAAGGTTATTATATACTATTAATCCCTAATGTTATTTGGGTAATATTAATTTTATCAAAAATGTGAGAAATAACTCTTCCATTATTTAGATAAACTAAATGTGATGATAGTTTTTAATTACCATTTGAAATACTTAGAAAATTGTTGTCTAAGTGAATCCAACTTAGCTGACTTCTCACATATGCAAAATAATTTTGATGGGTTTATTACGTCTCAATGTTAAATTCAATAAAATACTTTTACGCAAAATGTCCAGGTTACAATGGTAAATGTGTGCTTATGAATGGGTCGCATAGATTGTGAGTAAATGAAACTTCCTAATTTATATAATTTAGCTAAGTATATATGGAAAATAGTTAACTTTAAATTTTTTTGGAAATGTTGCAAAATGACTTTAAGTCATCTTGGAAGTGTAACTCCTATAAAGTTAAATGCTCATTCATTATTGGTAAGAAACAAATAAATGTAAAAGAATAATTTCCAAAATATATACAAATTTTGAAATATAACATATTAATGAAATTGTATGCTTAATTTAAAAAAATTACAATATTATATTGCTCTAATTTGTTAAATAATTATTAATTCTTTAATTTTGATTTAAATGCACGCGGGTGCATGGTTTTGATTCTTTTCTAGACATCAGTCATTTAAGCATTGTCTATTTAGTTTACTTATCGCCGTTTATATATATATATATATATATATATATATATATATATATATATATATATACTGTATATATATATATACATATATATATATTGATGTATCAAAGTTTGAATATGATTGTTGTATATTGTTTGTTGTGGATAACTAATAGATATACAATTGTGTATTTGGTGTTGCGCACCAATTAACAAATTAAATCAGATAGGACCATTAGCATAAACAAAAGTCCGCATGAATGAAAGGTATAATCTTATGTGCAAATTCGTTTCGTGCTTACCGGCGACATATTATTGGGGGTTCGTATTATACCCTATACCCACTTTATGTTAGGTCAACGAATTTGGAACAATTGGACAGCACAACCTCCTATGCGAATGTGTACACAAGCAGTAGTTGGGTTCGATAATGCGACTTCAATGCCAAATCAAAATATATACAAATCTCAAGTCTGTAAAGCGTACCATCACATGTCGGTACATAGTACCAACACTATGGTTGCCGATTCAGCGTTCCAGCTCTATAGTTACCGAGTCTGTACAGTATACCAAAGCAATGAATTTTAGGATTAGATATTTGTGCCGGGTGGGTTTGTTTCATTGTTAATAGAATATTTTCTTTACAGTAGTAGCACAATCTTAAAACTTTCTTTGTGATATTTATTAATTAATATTTCGATCGACATGTTGGTCGTATTTTTGAAATCCGCGCCTCTTATTTAAACAAAATTAAAAGTTTTATACCAACAATTAACTATAAATATAAATGAGACCTTGTTTTTAAACTCTGTTTTTTTTCGTGGTATTGAACTTGATGCGATTTTGAAATAAGAGTTCGGATTACGAATAAGACGACCGCCATTACGTTGTATAAATCTATGGCATGACGATAATGCATTAAAAATTTTGTTTAAGATGAATCTGGCGCTTTTTTCCAAAAAATTGTCATTCCTATGTCTTCATTTCTGTGTTATTTTCTCTATAAAATAGCACAGGCACACATCGTTCAAAATACCCTTTGCAGTTTGAGTCATCAGCCGTTTTACTAACTTTTGTCGATTTAAATTCATCACTTATTTTGTAATATGGATGTTGCTACTCTGATGCTTGTAAACGTGTGTTACGTTGGTTGTCGACAGGGCGCTTCGAAATCAAAAAATAAAATCAAATGCTCCATTGTTTTGTAAAAAAAGTTAACGCCGGCTTATGATGATCCAATGTTAATATACTTTAATCAAACTCACACTAAAATTCGTATTGATATTTATTAATTAATATTTTGATCGACGCGCTTGTCATCTTTTTCAGCATCCATGCAACGCATTTCAATAACACACCACGTTCTACGTCACCAAATAATACATAGTTTAAAAATGAGTTAGCATTTTTTTTGTTTATGAAAAAACCTAGTATTTTTTTAAGCATTCAATTGGCTTGTACATATATATATATATATATATATATATATATATATATATATATATATATATATATATATACATATATATATATATACATATATATATATATATATATACATATATGTTAACTTGTGAGAAATATTTCAATCAATTAAATTTTAATGTAAAAATAGATAAAAGGATATATTTTTCGTGCTTATTCCTTAAACAAGAAGAATATTACATTTATATATATATATATATATATATATATATATATATATTTATATATATATATATAAGTGGAAAAAATAAATTTTAGACAAAAGCCTCAAAATATAAAATAATTCAACAGATATATTTGTCGTTGCCAGAGATTGTACATATCAACTAAATTACGTTAATTAATTTGTTTTATAAGAAACATATTGCATGACATAGAATAGTTTACTTACCTTTTCCTTGTGGTTCGACAAAAGTTGTTTGCATTAACTTTCTACCTGGACATTTTAGATATTTCGACTTCCTTTTGCAGAAGTCTTTTTCAAAGGAAAGAAAATGACTTGGCATATTGATCGTCAAATTGTTTGTGTGATGTGCTTTCCAATGAAAAAAAGACTTCAGCAAAAGGAATTTGAAATATCTGGAATAAACAGGTAGACAATGGATTCAAACATCTTGTGTCGCACCACAAGGAAATTATAATTTAATTTGTTTTCACAGCAAATATATAAATATATATGACATTTTGATCTTGCTCGACGAATTAAAACTTTTTAATTGTTCAATATCTGAAGTTTATCAAAAAAGGTAAAAATGATCTTGTTAGATATTATATGGAAATTTCAAAATTAATTAAAATTATAAAACGTGATAAAATTACAACAAGCGCCTGTGTAATGCTTTGCAACGCATAGTAAATTGCTTATGCATAATTCTTAAAGGCTTGATATTTAAAATAATTTAATAGTGATATTATTAGAAATAATAGACGATAGACCGAAGTTTTCTACAAAACATGCTCAAATGATGACTTATTAAATGTTCTAAGACAACCAACTATTGCTGTCTATTATTTTAAAATACACTTATTGTCTATTGAAGCGCGAAAATTTACAAAATTAAAGTTAGACGGAATAATGTTGATGTCACTGTTTTGCGATGATAGATTGACTCATTGTTAACATTTTAAATTTTGAAATAATTATTTAATAAATTTTAGTTAGAACAGCAGAATATGTAATAATCTATGGAGCAGATAAACGAAAAAAACTTTGAATAACTATGTACAAATAATAGTTTGTTAAAACGGGTCGAATGGTAGAAAATTGACTCATCGAGCACCAGAGTCTAACAATGAATTGGAATAAGTTCTTGAAATAGAAATTCCCATAAATACAACAATGCTCTTTATTTAATGTTTCAATTTCCTCGGCAGTATCGAACGATATAAGGAATAAATATTACCTTAAATTTCGTGCACTTACGTTGAAAAGAACCAATCATCAAACGTACAAAAATTTGTTTGACGACGGAATATTTCAAAAAATAATTATATATTGTTTATTTGATTACATTATCATATCGAAGTAAAAATCTCTTCTGACAATTTACACTTACGTTTTTGCAAAAATTGCAATGTTCCAGAACATTTGTTGTGATCAGATAAACCTTTATTAGAAAGTAGCAATAGCAGTATTTCCAAAATTCTGCATTATGAGTAGCGTATAAAATAAACTAGTTGTAATGTATAAAACCAGGAGGAAATACTTGCTAGAATTACTCAAATTTGTGTGCATTTTTTCGAGCTTACCGACAAATAAAACTTTTATCCAGCAATTAACTGAAAATTCATTTTTTTCTTATTTCCAGAAATGCTCTCAGAATGCACATTCTATGATACATTACAATTACAAATATCGAGTAAAATTTAATTTAAATGTATTTTTTAATTTTGTTTTAAACCACTACTTGATTCTTGTTTTAATTTCCACGCATAACATTTTTAAATAATTAATTCGATGAATTGATTTTTTTTATTTTGAAGTTGGCCAAACCGGTAGCCAGTCCATCAGCAAGAGCTAAATCGAAACAAGTCGAAAATGATACAGAAGCTCCGAGAGATGTAGACACCGATGAAGACGAGGTTTTGGTAGTTTCATCAAATGTGTTATGCCATTCGGGTTCATCACCATCAAAAAGTTATCAGTATGCCTGGAAATCTAACTCGAGATGTGGTAAAAGTCATCGGCGTCCACGAGCAGTTCTGGCGGGAAGAATAAGGCGCTCAAAAGAGACAAACGAGAATTGTCCAACTAGCAGTCTACCAAAAATTCAAACCACAAATCGTCGGATAATTTCAGAACGCATGGGGCAGGTCGAAGTTTGTGGACTTCAAGATGACATTCATGCAGTAGATTCGGATTTGGAGGACGATGGTGCAACTAGCAATATAAATACTAATCATATACGTGCTCAAGGGAATTGTGACATCCACAGTGGGGAGGAATCCGATGCTGATGCTGACGATAGAGAATTGAGTGACGAATGTTCCGACGAAGTTGAACAGTCAGAGCATCATCCAACTCGGTGTATTCGTCGACGAGTTACGTGCAGCCTGCGCACACCTATTTCTAGGTTGCTGTCCTATCGAAAGGCATCAAAAGTTCAGGCTCTTGCAAAGGCCGCTTCGAGTGCAAGACGCTTGACCCAGGTTCACAGCTTCTCACTAGTCGGCTGTGTAGCTCGGCTTTTTCAAGACAACAGTAAGTTTGTTCCTATAATATTTGTTAACACTTATTCAAATTTTTGGAGTACCGTGTCTGGTGATGTGCGGGAGTTTACGTTCAAAGTTTTGGCCTTTCTGCCTAAGGTAATTTTCTGAGTTCAACTTGGAGGGAATATTGGAAACCAGTTCGCTGTATATGTCGTCATTTAATTTGAGCCACTAAAAATGCAATGCAATACATTTTGCCCCACCCCTCGGAACATCAAATATCTAGTTAGAACTGTTTTGAATGAGTGTTTTACACTAATCCGAATTAAAAGATAACGAATTTATTGCCATTTGTTAAGATAGATTCTAAGTTCTAATAGGTACACAGTTGGCACAGTATTTTCAGGAAACTATATGGCGATAACCGTAAATTCAGTTTCACCCAATAGGAAAGCCAGTCGGAGTAGAGTAAAAATTGTGGTTTGGTTCCATTACAAGTAGTTATCATAGTAAAATCTGTGAAACCCTTATCTATTTATGTTATGAATTTACTTGTCTGCTTGATTTATACATTTGAAATCTATCTTTCATCTTGTACAAAAGAAAGAACATAAAATTATGCTAAATTCCTATTTTGTCTATCAGAATCTTCAAAGAATGACGGGCTGAATAAGGAGAAAATAATTTTTTATAATCTCCGGAAGTCACAGGAAATAATTACATTTGAACGTCTAATCACGGAAATTTTTCTCATCAGTCCATTACTGGACCCACTGAAAACCAAGGTTTAATTGCAATTAAGTAAATATCACCTTATTAATTTGATCTTCTACAGACAAATTTTAATTTGCAACTGGGTATCAAATTTTTAATGGTTCATGACATGCAATTAAGCTTTTTTCGTGTTTATCGTATACTTAACGAAAGATTGTACAAACATACCCACACTATCTTTAAAATCGATGGGTACATTAAATGTCTTTTCACTCGGAAAACGGAAGCAAAGGGATGAATTTTCATTACAAAATTTAATCTTGGTAAAATAAAACATTTTCGTCAGGCAAAATTATGGTATTAAATGCCAGTCAATTAAAACAAGTTAGCTGGATTCACTTTTGTTAGAAATGCCTATAAAAAATGTATTTGTAAATTTTTTTGATACAACATCGTAAAGTGGAAATATTTCAACATTGAAAAAAGTAAAAATCATGGAAATGTATGTGCTGACATGAAATATTATAAATGGAAAGTTAGTAAAATCATTAGTAGGAAAATAAGTGGTCGGAAAAGATCAGTTGTAAAACACTACTTTATTTTTGGCATTAAATTCGTTTGCCGGGATGCAAATAGGCTATGTTCGCTTATAAAACACTATGATTAAATTTATTTTGAACTCGGATTTCACAACGACTAATCAAATAAAAATCGAACTCATTAAACTTCTAAAAAAGATGATAATTAAATTACGAAATCATTTTTAGTCAAAAAGTGCTCAACACAATGGAAAAACATTCGAATTCCTAGCTCTTTAAGGTCTCGTTTGAATAGAGAATGGATAAATAATATGAATTACTGTCAAACATCTATTTTTAATTATGCCATATTTGTTTATACTTTGTGTACATATTTGAAGAATAATTTTTTTTCAATTAAATACTTTTTTATTTTTTTATTTCATACTCATTTATTTACAAATACAAAGTTGAATCTCTGCGCTAACTAATTTTATAATGCATTAATTATATGAATTCTCGTTTAAAGTAAGACTCCTAAAACGTACACTTGTGTAAATACGAGGCACTCTACTGTCAATTCTAATGGAAAATATTCAAGAGCAGATCTGGAATAGGTTACTTGGGGATAAATAACTAAATAAGACAAATGTAAACGTTATTTTATTTAAATATTTCTCGTTCATTGCAGCATGGTGTGATTACCAAAATATTTAACGGTTTGTAAAAAGTTCAATTAGCATAACTCATAAATAGTGGAATAATTAGGCAGTCCGTCGGTCCTTCATTATTTTTCTAATTAAAAAAGATATTCGAAATGGAGAATAAATATCCTCAACTGGCACAGAATATATTTCAACTGTCATTCGTAAGTCCCTGGAAATCGTTCTCAATAACATCAATGAAAAAAAAAATAATGATCTATATAGTACTTGATATCATAAGTTACAAAATATTTTGAAAGTTAGAATAATCTTTTCAAGAAGTTGAGACTGAATACCAATCTGTAAACGTAGATGATAGGATAAGTTTCTATTTACATATTTTCGTTTTATTAAACCTCCGATTGGCTTTATATATATATATATATATATATATATATATATATATATATATATATATATTTATAATGTGAAGAAACTGGTGAAGAAATTTAAGAAAAAATGTGTTTTGTTTAGAAGAGAACTGTTTTTGCTCTTGCGAAAGTTAATACAAATCGTTTAATAGCTCGAATTTTAAATGTTTACATGTATTTCGCATGACTGTACTAAGTATTGGATCTAAAAAAGGAGGCAATTTCGATTTCATTAACAGATCGTCCATATTGTACAATGATGATGTGCATGCAAAAAGAAAATGTGTCAATGTGCTTGGCAGTTTATGTTGTTGCCATTTCGTACAAATGGTTTAATTAGCTGTAATATGTGTTTACGTAAGGTCGAAACCAGTCTACAAGATGAATTGCATTTGCAATCAAACATTAAATTTAATTATACCCAGTGTAATAAATCAAATCTTCCCAGTATTTATATATATATATATATCCGTGCTACAGAATTAAGATATAAATCTGCTAAAAGTGATTGTTTCAAGTGAGTACGTCCAGTTGATGGACGGCTTTATTCACTTTCAGATGATTCGGATAACTTTAAATTTTCTTGTGTTTTTCCATATATATATATATATATATATATATATATATATATATATATAATCTCATCCGCGGTGATTAAAGGAAATTCTTGTTTAGTACGCAAAAGAAAGAATCTAACCCAGGTGATAATTGCATTTTCTATTTTACACAATATTTATTTTATAATGAAAACTTGCATAAATATTGGAATCCAGGAGCAGTGATTTGTTATATGATTTGATATATTTGTTAATATAAATTTATATTTAAATTTATTCATTCTCAGAATATTTTATAATGTATTAATGTCGTGCTCTCATGCTATGTATGGAAAACCGAAAATTATCAATACCCTTGGCGTATATGGTTCTGGTATTGTTGCGTAAACCGGTCTAATAGATTAAATGCATTTTCTCCTAATACTGCGTTTTGTTTACCATGATAGTTTATTCATCCAAATTTTGCAATTATAAATCTTGTACAAACACACACACACACACATATATATATATATATATATATATATATATATATATATATATATATATATATATATATATATATATATACCTAGATATTTTAGAATGAATAATGAAGAAAAATTATTCGCCTCAAAGAACGACGCATGCTATTTTTTTTACAATGTAAGAGGTCATTACAATTATCTCTTCCTGAACTGATTTCCACTCATTATGTTGAAAACATAGTTATGACCTTCTGAGTTTAAACGCTGTTTTGTTTTGTGTAAAGAATGATTTTCCATTTAATGCATATGAATGAGTCTTTTATGTTATTATGCATTTTAGAAGTTAAATTTCCGGCAAATTTACCTTCATTTCCGTAGGGATTTCTTGACTTTGCAATAGACACTTATGTGCATCGTATTATGCTAACATAATTGAATCATTTAATTAATATAATATGTCAATTCATTCCGCCTTTTCTGTAATAGCAATAGTAGTTACCTAAGAATAGCTAAATTAGTTGTCTGGCAGCTTCATAAAATGCCTCGAACATATATATCTATTGATTTGAACTCTTAAATTAGGATTTTGATTACATGTTTTATGTCAATATAAAATAAATATTGCATCAGCTATCAAGGGCAATTCATTCAGAAGACCGATTTCGTACGTATTTGGAACGATTCAAATGATGTTCAGAATTTTTCTTGAACAGGACGCATTGGCACAAATTTAAGTTTGAACAAAAACATATGTGCAATACAAAAAGCCAGAAGCAGAATTGACGCAAAAAAATAGAAAATAATACGGACATTGCACGACACAGAAGCTGTTCGATTATCACAAAATACTCGCAGTCAAAAAGTGCAGAACAAGAAAAAAACGAACAAGCCAAAACATTGGCAAGACATACAGATGAGCACAATTTCTTCCAATAGACAGTATGCTAAATCTCGGAAGGCGCGAAGCTGAAAAAAACGTATGAAAACACGTCAGGCCACAAGAAAATATATGACATTCCGAGACGTGGTTTATATGACGCCAAATTCACACCCAAATCCTTCACACATGATACATACATAATGCAATCTCAGAAGACATACGCTCATTCATTAATTTCTTTGTTATGACTAAGAAATACATAAACATATATATATCTGATATATATGATATCTGCCATATCTCGCCTTTAAGAAAAAAGTAATCATAAATTCGAAAGAAAATCCTGCAATATAATGCATTAATGAATATATTTTTCAGCGTATATAACTCTTTATTTTGATTAAGTAAATCATCATCAATCCTTTTTTTCATATTGTGTATACGTGGTTCTTTAGATTTATAAATAAAACATATTAGAGTATGGAAAATACAATTAAACAAAAAAATTAAAAAATATAATAAATAAAACATATTAGAGTATGGACAATACAATTAAACAACAAAATATATTTTAGTATAATTTAAATGGATTTCAACTGCGTCGTTTGAGTTAAAGTTATTTAAAGAATACTCGTTAGCTAAATAAAGTTTTTCATGCGTGAAATAAATAAACGATCCGCTTTATGAACTGTCGCAATTTTTACAAATGCTTCAGTCTAAAGCATATAGTGTAGCTTAAAATATTTATATTTTTTGAATGCTCAGAACTTATTAATATGCGATTATGTAATAGACTTTACGTATCCATCATCAAATTAGTTTAAATAGGTCCAGGAGTATATGCTAAAGTCAATCTGAACAAACTGTATAATTTCATGTACGAGTGTGTTTCTTGCCTACAGGTGATTTATTAGTAGAAACAGGCATTATCCAACAAATCCACAAGAACAAGAAAATATATTGTACGCCTATGTATTAAAGCAATAGTAGTGGCGATTTCATATAATATCCTAAGCAAAACGACTTCAGAGCCAATTGATAATAAATATTATACGTTTCGAAGCAAAGAATTAATGATTTCAAAGTTAAATTAAATTTCATCAACTTGAGAAAAATAATCACTAAAACAGCTTGCTACTCAATGATTCTATTTTCGAATTAATCATGACGTAAATTGGTGTAACATGTTTTATTTATATATAGTGGATTGCTGAAAACTTATTTATGCGCAATTATGCATCCGGTATTGTGTAACTAGTACAGAATTTATTCAAATAGTATAAGGAATGTATACCAAAGTCAGCATGAACAAAATGTATAATGTTACGTTTACATACCTTTGAAGATTACTGGCGACTCATCTATTGCAGCAAATACAATGCGTCAAACAAAACATACATTTTAAAAATAATTGATTACGCGGGTGGTGGTAACAATTCTTTAAATCAAGTTTCCGAGCTTGAAGTAAACACCAATCTCATAGTATATAACCAGTCGTTGTACAACATAAAAAAACTACCGCCAGTCGCGCGCACTGACGCGTTTCGACCTTCCATGATCATCATCAGAGTACGACGGCAAACTGACTAGCGAGGGTCGAACCGCAATCCATAGACATGAAAAGCAAACTCTGTATTAGTTTGTTTTATTAAGTTATTAATTTTCTGAAAAAAACATTTGCGAATTAAAGCGTGACAATTAATAATTTTAACACGCATCATTGACTTAGTACGGTTGACTCCGTTAAATTTTTTTTTATATCATTATTATATGTCTTAGCAATTTTTGTGCCACTTCGCAAATGCCACATTACTTCACATTACTGCTGTTAATGGGCTATTACTTATGTGATTTTAATTTCTAATAGATTACCGATTTGGTGTAGAGCTATGGCGCCTACCTCTACCACAAACTGAATGTGAGAATGAACATAAACGGGGAAACTCATCATCAACTATTGCATCCTACTCAGCTGCCTCGTTGGATAGTTCCCCACGCTTGGACACACAAGGAGAATCTATTCGTAAAAATCAGTCAAGATGGCAACCATCGTTAGCCGATAGGCCAACTTCTTACCAACATTACTATGATGGGATGGGCAGCAGAATAACACAGCAGGGTCAACCAACACTTCTTGTTACACTGGCTGCCTACACCAGCTCTGATCTGGCGCATTTTGTCAACGATCTGTATGCCTGCCTAGAGGAGAGCAATCATGTGGCCATGGCCATAGCTGCCGGTGTAGACAAACTGCCCGCTCCGCCTACACCTCTTGAAGCCAAGAAACAGCTTCAGTGCTGGAGGCAAAAATTGCGGCAGCAACGCAAACCAAGCACTGGAATGAATGAGGCTACACAAAAAAACTTGGTCTCAGTTGGTGAGCAGAGGTCATCTGTTGTAGATAAAGCATCTGCTTTAAAAGCTGCGCCTGTCACAGAGCCGTTTAATCATCATTTAGCCTCGCATGTGCACCATTTTGCGAATTCGGCAGGAAATCGAACGTTAACTCGACTACCTACCGGCGGTTATCCCGTAAGCTCTATTAGGAAAGAAAATATTTAAATAATTAAACATACATACAATAACCAGGAGAACGTTGAAATGATGACTCATGAATGTATTTATGTCAAAACCTAACTGGTTCAGCTTCTCCCATGATTTTAAACGAGGATTCAGCAGTTAGAAAGAAAGGCCATCTAGATTTTTACATTCGGCTGCTTTTTGGTTTCGCATTACTGTAAACCGTTGGGTATTAAAATTAGGCATCTGATTCAATTCCAAATTATACTATTGGTTTCTTGAATGCTACTCATGGAAGTATTAAATGTGGCCACTAACACCGGTATGGTCGAATGTATCAACAAGATTTAATTGAACTGAATCAGCAAACTGGCTACTACAAAGATAATTTTAATTCTTATCATCTTAATGTGTATATTTTAAAATTAATATTTAAACCATTTAATTCAATAGTGAAAAAGTCTACCCAATATTTCGAGCTCTGGTTTTTGAGCATACTGATTAGTTTAATTAGTCGGTAAAGACATGAATGGTGATAAGCATTCAAGGTCTTATCTGTTTTTGAATAATTTAATTGCAGCTTGCTTGAAAATCAGTTAACATTCTCCTGTTTATTAAGTTGCTATATCAAACTGGCTACTCATTTGTGTAAATCATATATTCCTCAAATGCTATGTATAAAACGTCAGATGTTATAATTTAAATGAAGTTGGCAATCTCGATGCAAACATCTGCATCCTCATACACATATATTTTTCAGTAAAACTCAATCACTGTATAATTTCTAAAAGACAATTCATCCTGTTGACCGGGTTCGTCCTTATTGGGAACACATCCCGTGCTGTCCAGCATTTTCAGCGGATCGGGCTCGAACCTGGGCACGTCTGCTTTGAAATCTGTTGCTTTAACCACTGAGCAACCTCAGCATACATAACCAAATTTCAAATTATATACCACCTAATGTTTTCTGGTTAGACTTTTTTATTTGTAGTCCATATAAAATCTTTTTAAACCTAAAGTTCCAACTGAACGATCCATATATATTATTATCGAACAGACACCACTCTTCATGGGCAAGTGGATTTTAATTGAACGTTTATATAGTTAAGTGAACCTTGGTTGCACGGACGGGGATAATAGCTACTTTAATCAAAATTGCGAACTTGATATGAACACCTGACACATTATAACCATAAATTTGTCATTATAATCTAGGCATTGTATAGTGAAAAAAAGACATTTCATTCAGTAGACCGGTTTGTTCGTATAAGGATCTTATCACGTACTGCCCAGAATGTACTGCGGACAGAGCTAGAACTTTGGCACGTTTGCTTCGATATCTGTTGTTTTAACCACTGAGCCACCATTTCACTAAACAAATTCCGAAGCAGACGGGCCCAGGTTCGAGCCCGATCAGCGGAAAATTCTGGACAGTTCGTTAAAATTAATTATTAAGTACGAAAACAGTCTACTGGATAAATTGTCTTCTCTAAATTATATATTTTTTTATTTTGATAAACGTATGCTCATATTAGGACTGGTGTGAACATCAAGATTGCAATCTTGATTTAAATAATTTCCATTATCGAATGCACAACCAATGTTCGTTTAATTGCACAGATATTCAGCTGGTAATGCAAGGCTAAATCCCTTATGTCATCAATGATTGCACAAGGATTAACAAATTAACTAAGTCAGTATTTTTTAGACTCAAAATGTACACCATACCAGATGTTATTGGATGCAAAATAAGAAAAATCTTTCTTAATTCTTATATACCTCTGTTGTTTGATAATTTAATCAACGCGCTTTTATGCGTTTATATACATATTATAAAGAACATTGCATGTTTAAAATGTTTCAAAATTGCTCAGCAAGTTATGGAGATCTTAGGCACTTATTTGTCTAATACATTCTTCAATTCATTGTGAATATATGAAAAATGTGGAATGTGACGATTTCCATATTGACTATTTATGTAGATTATTTGTATGCAAATACTGATCGTACATTTTTCGCGGTGTGCATCGTGGAAGCGATGGTCGTTTGTACCATTTCCCGTTCTTTTACCGTGATCTCTTTGTAACTTTAGAATGTAACAAATTATTGTACTAATACAGTATATACAAAGAAAATGGAAACATATTTAATGCTTGGTCTTTATTATATACTACCCATTCGCTGTTTATCAGGCCAGTTTTGTCTCAGATTCGTCTCCGATTCCAGACAATCGTTTTGCGTCACTGCGTGTCAGACGCATCACTGTAGGCAGTGCAGCGTCTAAACCTCTTCCGCAGTCAACTAATTCGAAAGCACGAATCGAACATTTATCACCGCCCTCGCCTCGCATACCGGCAAAGTTTGGTGATACGCTGATTGGCACAAACTATTACACTTCGGAGTCTCACCTGCCTGGCGTAACAGAAATTAAATCAGTCGGCAAAGTAAGAGCCGCTAAGTCTATGGCTGCTCACTTGAATAAAATCCAGCAAAACAAGCCTGTAGATGCAGATGTTCAAGTTGAAACCAGTCGTACATATCGTCGAGAGGTAAATGCCTTCAGCATCACGCCACATTCAATCGACTCACACACGTCCACTAGCATAACGGAACATCGAAGAAATATTGACCCTGCCTATCATAGGGAATTGAACAGGAATTTTGAACCGATTGGCTTTGATGTTAAAAAGCATTCTGTATTGCAATCTACAGCAGTTGATCCGTCTGGCTGCTTGTCGCCAGACATCGAACCCGGTGCATTGTTGAACAACGATGGCATTGAAATGAATGATGCAAACACAACACAGTCCATTATTACTGGCTTGACGCCTAATGAATTACATAACAACAATGGTAATCTTTGCGGTGGATTTCCTTTTACAATTCTCAGTGTTATGGTTTTTATGATATATTGCAGGAATATTTGCCTTTTTAACGGCTGAATCACTCAAAACGGCAAATTCTCCACAATGTCTTACGTTATTATGCAGAATTAAGCAAGTTCACTTGTTATTCAGAGCATATTTATGGAATGAACTCGGTATTTCTTTAAAGCACCATTTAAAATTATACGAATAGCAGCATAGCTGCACTTAAAATGTTTCTAGCCAAACATCTTCTTTCGTGGATTAACGGACAGAATTCGTGAGACATGAAATAATTTTCATCTTTAAACAAGTTCTATTTACTTTCAATTGGCACTCCTACAGATGCAGAAACCCCAAAAATTAACATTTTCCTATTTTATTGTTTTTTTTTAATTTAAATTTTACCGAGACCAGTTTCACTTCGAAAGAACTAAGCCGTTTTATACGCTATCTTTTAATTTTCCTTAATTTTCCTCACACTTAAATCGTACTGCTTAGATCTTGGGGGCTTAAACCTGTACCAAGCCATCTTTGTTTTGACGATCCATTTATCATTTAAGTGCTCTAGTTCCTTCGAGAAAATTAACTTCATTTTTAACTGACAGAGACTGTTTTATGAATTACTTTAAAGCCTATATTTAAGCGGTCAAATTGCTGCAATATAATTTTTCTTTCATGGTTGGAATATGATAGCCAAGATACTAGGTTTCCCAATCGGCTAAATAATTCTCTCGGGTATTCTTCATATGTGTACCTCGCAGAAACTATATTTAAAAATCAATATATCCATATGGCTATGGATGCTTATTTTTAGAACTGCTCGTCAATAGTAGTTTTTAGTTACAATAAGCGTCTTACCAGTGAAATATTGTTTGTGACGGAGAACTAAAATATATGCATTTGCGTATTACGTGCTTCGCACCTTGTAACAAATTATTTCAAATATGACCAGAAGGATAAACAAAAGACAACATGAACGGAATGTAAAATCCCCTGCAAATTCGTTTCGAACTTACTGGCGACTCATGAGTAGGAGACGGTGTTACGCCTAAATGTAATAACTGATATCGATCAAGGCCCGAGTGCATGGATTTGCTGAAGTAAAAGGTGCTGAGAAATAGTTTTAATTCTCTATTTTGCTGAACTTTAACATAGATTGAAATCCATCTCTTTGGTATCATGTATCGACTCGGAAAACATATTGTTAGTGCCATGTACATTTGCGGTACCATAATGTTCGTATCGGGAACTGACACTATAACCATAATGTTGGTACATCTTACAGACTGAGTATATATATATATATATATATATATATATATACATATATATATATATATATATATATATTCATTGTCTCCTCAAGTATCTACTAATGAACATACCTTTTATTATATATATATATATAATAAATATATATATATATAAATTGGAAGGAAAAACAAGATAGAAATATGTAAACATAGAGAGAGAGTGTGTGTGAAAAAATGGAAACCAATCAATTGCGTGCGTCACATCCAGTTCAAGCTCAATGCCTGAACATGCTTCTTCTGCTTGCATAAATCCGGCTGCAGTTTGTTTATCCATAAGGCTTCGTATGTGGCTAGCTCCTTTTGTTATTGCATTTAGTAATTATTTTGAATGCTACGTCTGGAGAACATACGTGTGATGTTTCGACCATGTGCTGCGCAATTGCAGACGTGTATTCACCATTTGATTTAAAACAGGCGTTTAAGTTACAATGTTCTCTCATTCGAGTAATTAACCGTCTGGTCGATCGGCCTACGTAAGTTGATCGACAACTTGCGCATGTATATTGGTAAATAATATTTGATGTCGACATTAACGGCTGTTTCTCTTTGATTGCTGGTAAAGGCAAGTGTGTTACCTTAAATAACATTCGCTGTTTAGCTGCATTAATTGTGCGTGTTAATTCCGCTTGAACTTTCTTTTGTGCCATTCGAGAAACTGCATCCCCCTTAAATGGGATGTTCAGGTAGACTGTTTTCTTTTCTGGCCCGTAATACGTCTGTTTCTGTTTAATTCCTCTTTTAATAACTGATTCAATTAATTGTCTGAGATAGCCATTAGACATTAAATCGTTAATTGCTTTATTATATTCATTTTCTTTAGAATCTTGACTAACCAACCTGTCAATTCTTGAAAAGCAACCACGAACTGTTGATAATTTATATTTGAATGGCACAAAACTGCTGTAATGCAAATACTGTGCACATCGTGTATGTTTATGGTAAATTGTTCTGTTCAGTTTACCATTAGTTTCTTTTTTTAATAATATATCTAGGAAAGGCAGACGATCGTCTTTCTCGTGCTCTGATGTAAAGACGATATTCTTTTGTGCTTTGTGAAGCCCATATTTTTATGTGCTTAGTTGAAATTTTAAAGCAGTGTTCGTGATTGCGACCTTTTCTTGAGGACAAGAAATATATCATCCACGTTCCGTTTAAATTGAGCACATTTACTTATATCAATTTTTAATGGTATGTTCTTTAGATGCCCTAGAAAAATCTCAGCTAACACTGGATATAAAGGGCTTTCTATAGCCACAACATCAGTCTGTTTATAGATGCTTAAATTAAAACGAAACCGTACGTCTTTCGTGCATAATAAGATAAGCTTGCGTAGAGTGTGACCTGGCACCGGCGATGGTAATATGTCGTGTTCTACCGCTTTGACAATAATGTCAATGGGTTCATCAATTGGAACATTTGTAAACAATTAGTTTAAATAAAGTTTGCGAGCTTGAAGTAAGCACTAATCCCATTGTATTTGACCAGTCGTCGAACAACATAACAAAACTACCGCCAGCCGCAACTGGTCAAATACAATGGGATTGGTGTTTACTTCAAGATCGAAAACTTGATTTAAGGAATTGTTACCACCACCCGCGCAATTAATTTTTGATAATTTGTAAACAAAGACGTAACATCAAAAAGATACCATAATCTTTTTTTAAACATTTATATCTTGAATTTTGTTTAAAAACTCAAACGAATCGGCAACCGAATAATTACCTAGTAGTTTACGTAAATGCTCAAGTATACGAACTAGCCGTTTAGCTAGTGCATGAAACAGAGAATTTACCATTGATGAAATTGGCCTAATAGGACAAACTTTTTTGTGAGGTTTTGGTAATCCGTACATTGTTGGTGTAGATGATCCAACTGGCTTGAGCTTCTGTGCAGTGTCCTCATCAATTAAACCAGCATCTGTCAAGATCTTAATTTCATTTATTACTTTGCGCTCCACTTTGTCTATTTCGTCTGATTTATCGTCTAGACGCGTGAATTTTGTATTGTCCTTTAACACGTTTTCCTTCTTCTGTAAGTAGTCAGATTTGTCCATTATAACTACGCTTTTGCCTTTACCAGCACGTATTATTTTGATTTCTGTATTTTGCTGATACCTTTAAGTGCATTTAGATTTTGCTTTGTCCATGCATGCTTTTCTGCGCATTTGGACGGTTTCCAACGTGAAGCCTTGTCAATTAATGTGGCCTTGAACCAATTTTTAAGAATATATATATATATATATATATATATATATATATATATATATATATATATATATAATTATTTATCTGTGAATTCGCATTGTCGAAGACTTTATATGAAATTAGCTTCACTACTGCAGGTTTACACTTTCGTACCGTCCTAATTTCCCACATTCCTCACCCAAATATATATTGGTTAAAGGGCGTAATACCGGCTCGTACTGATGAGTCAGCAGTTGTTACAAAACGAATGTTAACGAAACTATACTTGCCGTTCATTCTGACTTTGGTTTAGCCTTTGGTTACATTTAAACTAATTTTTTACTAAGCGTCTTAACAGTCAAATGTGGTTGATTAGTCACTTGTTATAACTGCACGGCAACAAATATTTTTGTCTATTCTGACTACATATATACATTGGCAATTTCAGGCCCAAAGCCAACATGACAGTATAGGCCAAAATTTCAGAAAACCTCTTTGAAAACACAAAAATCTTTAACTAGTTTCGTGCAAATTATGCAAACCGTTGAAAGCAGAGAAACTTTTACTAGTTTTGTACAAACTATGCCAATTGCTTTATAGAATATCAATTGGGATTGGCGTGTTTTGGTAAATTCTAAAGAAGCGCATTGAGCGTTTTCAAAAGGCATAATGTTAAGGATCAAAATTATAACTTTCTTCAAATAACAAAATTGCTTTTCTTTTATTAGACATTATTTGCTAAATATTAAGCAATTTATTGATTTCGTAAGTTTAAATAACAATCAGTTAAATCATGCGCTGACTGGACGTAAACATCATTACGATTTTATTTAACCAGACATTAAACAAAGTAAATCTACAGGCAAATGAATTTACTGATGTTTCGAATTTCCATGCTCATAATTATAACACGAATGCAAAATGACTACATGTGATTCATTCGCAGTTTGTATATGCTGTGGAAGATGAAATATGCCTGACCTATATAACTAAGATCCACATATCTAATTTTTCGTGCGTTATATATGCAAGAAATTGTAATAATAGTTTATCAGTTTACCGCCATGCCCGTATGATTAATAAGGGTCGCTTCAAACTGCTAATAAGGGTGGCTTACATAATTTAGTCTAATAATTTAACTCCATTTGAAGAATAACCATCACTTCCCACACTGTCAGTAACTATGTAATTGTACATCGTTAATACGTGTGGTAAATTTTTAAAGTGATTTTCCTTGTGACAGCATAGAGATTAAAAATACGCATTAGGTATTGCGTACCTAATAAAAAATTAGTTCAAATAAGACGTGAATTGTAAAAATTGTAGACATTTGATTCGTGCTTATGCCCTTCACTCTCTATTTATTTTGTCAAGAAATTAGAGACTGGTGCACAGAAATTGTTTAGCCCATATTTCCAATCACGTATAATTTATGCGAAACTATTACTTTTGTGAAACGCATATCTGGTTCACATTCACTTATGTTTATACATCGCGTTTTAATATTGGATACTCAGTTTTCTGTGGTGCTTTGATGCTGACCAAAGAATATCGAAACTTGTCAGTACGTGAAATTGACACTATTTTTGCTGTTTTGCAGCCCGTTAAAAATGGAAAAAAAATTCAATTCAACTCCGAAAGCTGAAATACAAGTAAAGCTTTTCAGTAATCTGGCTACAAACGATTGGCATCTGGAATTTTCAGATTAGTAGAAGCTACTTAACAATAACGAGTACATGTTTAAGTAGTTGGATTGTATTTTGAACAAAGATTTGGTGTTTAAATAGACTTATGAAGCTCGGTTCCCTTGTGTAACATGACTTGCTCAGTACCTAGATTACCGTTGCATAACCGTTTTGATAATGAATGCATTTTTCCTATCATAATAGCTGCTTAACGCCGTCGACTATATATTAAGACTTTCGTATGATCGTTTTTGTTAAATTATTTATTTTGAATCGGTTGCCAATCTACATTTAAGTAGATTTTAATTTAGTTTATGCTGTTTTGTATTCTGTTCGTCTCCCTAATTATTGGTTTGATACCGATCAATGCGGACGAAGTTCAATTTTTTGCAAATTTACCGGAATCTGGAGGCAAAATGAAAATGTCATGTAAATTAAATGCTTACATTTTTACTAAAGTTTCTTGACAGTTTTTTATTCTTCCTGTCTTACAGCGTGAAAAATTTATACGAAAACGTTAAAATTTAAACAAAATCAATTTAAAATTAATTAAAATTTTGTAATTCATAATTAAAATTAGTGTTTTTGTTCATATTTTATTTAAAATATAAATTTGTTCTTAGAAGAAATGTTAAAAGATTTTTAAAATTATTGGAAGCAGTTATAGGAAATCTTGATGGTTCACCACTTAGCCATTGTCGTCCTCTTCACGTTGACGTCAGTAACAGTTGGCGATCAGTAGAAAGTCCACCATGCGGCATTTTAGCAGAAAGATCGGTTTGCCACAATCTGTCGAATGAGTCAAGTGGAAATGAACTCGTGGCCACGGATGCAGCACCGGCCGACGAATATATGGCCCACCAGTTTTCCGACCGGCAAAAATCGGCAACTCTCGGCCGCCTTAGAGGCAACCGACGGCTGGACTCAGATATTGCTGCTGTCCGGACGCGACGGAGTGCTGTTCAGTCTGTTCACTTTGATCCCTATCGTGTAGAGATAGCACTGGAAGACAGTGGCGATGATGTGACTGGTGATAGTTCCCTTGCTGGTCGACAATATAACTCTGATGTTAACGCACGCAGATTGATCAATACGCAAGTAACCGATTGCGAGGGTAACCAGGAAGTGGAGCAGCTGCATAGACAAGAATTACGTACCTACACGCTGGGCAGACGATATTTCTAATGAAAAATAATAGAATTAAATATGTTTGGATAAAATCTATTCCTTGGCGTTTATATTTTGAGTCGTTTTTCTTTAAAAGGTCTATAGTTTCACCAAATAATTTTCCACGCTTATTAAAGAAAACTTTAACAACAATTAATTGCGCGGGTGGTGGTTACAATTATTTAAACCAAGCTTGCAAACTTGATATAAAGAAAAATTTTATTTGATCGCTACCGTGTAATTTTATAAACTTATTTGAGATACGTTTGAAGTTTAAATAGTCCACGCTCAATTCAATTTGATTACCATACAAAACTTATTTTAGTTATCAACAAAATAATTTTTAAACGTATTAGAATGAGATTTTGGACGAAGAAAATTTGATACCATGTAGAAAAATATCATGTAATTGTTAGTAACACATCCTACTTCGTATAGCAGCTACTTGAAAACAATTTCAAATCCGAGCTCTAGTCAATAATATCTCCAATGTCTTTTTATGCCTTAAATATTTATTCAAATCTCGAGAGAGAGGTCTTTATTTCACTTCTTTGAACTCCTTAAAAACGTTATTTTATTGTACTGTTATTTGTTTACCCATTTATATTAATATGTGTTTTGAATTGAAGTGAAATGAAAAGATTATATCATATTTACGTTGTCAAAATAGATTAAACGCTACACGAGACGATAGGTGCAATTTGTGAATTAACCGATTTTGTTCACATATAGCGTCCATCAAATACTGGTCAGGATTGGCTAGTGACGGTTTTGATTAGGATGAATTTGTTTCAGAATTATGAAACGAAGCCACTGCGCCACCGATACTGTGGAATGCATGCATTTCTCAGTTTATACAAATTTGCGCTTTATCTCATTCTTCTCTCTACGTGAATCCTAATCCTTTTCCACCTAGATGCCTGTGCACGTAGAAAAGAAGCATGAAATCAAATAATGTAATTATGCAAAATTTAAATATTCTTCATCATATTGGCATGGAGTCTCCCTTCCAATAACAGATCGAGGATGACTTAGAGAATTAATGCGAATTAGAACACCCCGTTTGATAAAATACAATATTCAATTCTAGGGTCATGTTATGCACGAATTCCACACTGAAATACAATTTGGAAACTAATTTTGTTTTATTATACACTAACTGTGAATAAAAGAACACTTCCATTCATATGTTGACTCTACACGAGTTGCGTTCGCGGGTTGTTACTTGTACTATCAGTTTCGCAAAGGTCCGATTGATCCATATTTCCAATTACGCATCGATTTCGTCTAAGTTTTGGCTGGGTGCGGATTCGTCCCTTTCTTCCGAAGGCATCAACATTGTCCATACTAACCACTGGAAATTAGGTACGATCTAATCATCGTTGAGTGGCGACGTTTCAGAACCTGATTTCCGGTTCCATCATCAGGCCTCTAATCACATATATACACAGCACAATACTCACAATAGCAGATTTAAACAAATGCCGGTACCTTGTTTCAAAAGTCCTATTTATATTTAAGTTATGTTTTTTGATTTAGCAATGGTTTTGTCTCAGTAACTAAACTCTATATAGGCAAATGCATGGAACACATGGAAACACTCACTCAACAACTATAAATATATATAATATGCATATAGCTGCAATTATACTGAGATAAGAGTTTGTCTGCTAATAGCAGTATATATATATATATATATATATATATATATATATATATATATATATATATACCTGCATAGCACACAAACCCTTACCTCAGTATAATTGCATCTATCCAAAATTCCCAGTATACATAATCTCATCTAGTATGAGGAATGTTGTAGTGGCGAGAGAAAATATCCAAAATAAACACAGAAAATTCGCGCGAATGCTGATAGTATTACTTTATTTAATAGTTGGAAAATTATCCTGAACACAAATCCACTTGTATTTAGTCAATAGCACGAAATAGCAAATTTAAGTTCGGTCTCCTGTTGTGACGTATTTCGAACTTATTTGGCCATCATGAAAACACAACGGAAAATCGATTAGCGTAAGTCAACGCGCACTGTCCAAATAGGGCATGGAAATTCGTATATGCAAAAATAACCCTAAAATCTCGCATCCGCAGGACATGCTTTTATATGACCGCTGCATGACTTTAATGCGGACATAAAAATTTTTTTTCAGTTTTCGCCACACGTAAACTCTTTAATTAATTAATGATTTATCTACAATATGGGTAGTGATAACGTTTCTTTAGATCACATTTGCGAACTTGAGATAATCGCTGATCATGATTTACTTAACCAGTTGCACAACACTTTAAAACCGCCGCGAATCGCGTGTACTGACATGTATCAACCCTCTACGAACATCATCAAAGCACGACTTTCATTTTCTTACGTGATGTGATTGCATACATTAAATGTTATTTCTTTATCTCAAATCCGCAAACTACTTAAAATGGAAATTAATTGACCTATACTATGAACTAAATTTGAGCTAATTATAAAATAAATGCAATTGCATTATTTTATAATTATAATCAGATAAGTAACAAATGAAATAAAATTTAATTGGTCCTGAGGCAGGTACGTCTTATTCTTTTTTTATCAACCGCCAAATATGTTAGAAATTTGTTAGACTTTGCTGCTGTTCCTCTAAAAATTTTCAGTGTTTCGATAACACATTTACACCTTGTAAGCATTAAATAATTTTTTTTCTTTGTCAAAGTATAAATTATTACATCATTATCAATTTTTTTAAATGAAAGTTAAATCTTATCATTACAGCTGAATGTTTAGACGACATAATAGGCAAGGACAGATATGTTTCTTTTTTAATTTAAAAAAAAAAAACTGTGTTACTGCCTTCGTGAAATAATATTTGCTGCATTTTAGAAAATGACTTTTTATCCTGTAATAAACGCAACCATCTTTAATTTAAGTGGTACGCTTTGGTTGGCATTTACTTGCTGATCATTTAATCGAAATAATGATAATTTCAATATTAATCAAGTAGTTGAGCTTTATAATTACAGCAATTCCATTATATATATATATATATATATATATATATATATATATATATAATATTAGTGATTATATCAAGTTCGCAACATTGATTTAAACAGCTATTAGAATAATTTGTGTGAAATATATTATTTGAATTTTTGCGGGGTGCCAGCTTCATTAACTGCAATGCCGCGTTTTGCATACGCGGATTGTAGCATATATTTAGTTTAGTTATTGTGACAAATACATTGTTTAGAACTATTGGTGAGTCAACGAAAGTATAATTAGAACGGTTTCGGAACGAGGTTACCACAATTGCTAAAATCAGCTATTGCGTGTATTGTGCTGTGTATAGTGGCCTGATGATGGTGCTAGATAGAACGCACCGAAACGTTGGCTATAAACAAAGATTTGATAGAACCGACTTTACAATGGTTAGCATGAACGATGTTGAAGCCTTCGGAAGAAAGGGACCAATACACGCCCAGCCTGATCAACGTCAAAACAGACACAGAAAGGGAAATTGTAATCATTCGGATCTTCTTGAAACTGTTAGTGTAAAGCTACAACCCGCTTACGCAAAACGCGGCATTGCATAATATTACAACAGTTGCTTGTTTAAGGACCACTTTTCCATTTACGTTTAGAAAAAGGACCACTTAATCATTATTCAATCTTTCAAATATAAAATCGCCGCATATTTTTTAAAAACAAGGACATTAGCATTAACCTATTATTGAATTTCGTTTTTCAATATGAAGTTATTAACTTAATGCGGTTTATTCGAGATGGCAAAATCAACTTTGGGGTTTTAACCTTCGTTGCTAATGCCAAAAAAACGAAAATCACATTTTTTTACTCACACTGTTTGAACGGTTAAATTTGTTTATTTCTGTATATAGATAGTATTTCTTTGTCTTTCTTATTTCATTATTAGCAAAGTTTATACAGGACGACTTTCGCACGCTAAGTATAATTTCATTATGTACTACGTACGCGTATGTCGTTATGTGCACACACACAGAAATACAGAAATACATGCAAGTGAGGATTTTTGTAGCAGACATCATGGTGATATGATATTCGAGGGCAACAAAAGACTTAATTAACCAACTCGATAAAGCCGTTCTAAATGCATTGCGGATCTAAGTTTACAGTATCCTAACAGGCTTAACGCTCTAAATTGCGGGACATTGTCAATGATATTCCCATTGTTTGCCAAACCGGGTTTATGTTTGGCAAACTTAGTTATTTGAGCATTCTTGACGCACATGATTAGTGAATAGTGCTCGAGCGCGGTCATGACAGACGTGAGCTGTTTTTTTGGACATTTTCTTTCTAATTATTACTATCAGAATGTTTCCGCAACGTATGACATTATTTGTAACAATAGTTTAAGAAAATGTCATGCTTTATTATTATTAACACCACACATAAGTAGATAGACGTCGAGCAATGTTCGGCTGAGTCAATTCAGCACTTCGTCTATGCGGTGGGCATTTTTATTATCTGGCATATTATTATATTTGGGCTTAGCGAGCCAATGAGATAGAAGCTATCTATTTTTCCAAATTATTTTATTTAACGCTTTTCAACACCTTATTTATCTCCTGTGTGATTCGCCTAATTTCTGACATTTGCCTGGTAAAATAGGCCAACATTGGTGATATGTGCGTTTAACCGTATGACATAAATCTCTGCTTACCGTCCTATTAGCAAAAGCTCTAAAAGAAATTTATGCTCTTTGACTTTGATTTTTGTTTCTATTCCAAAATATAGAAAGACAGCATGTGATCTATCAAAGCTTTAACTTTCTAAACTCATTTAAGCTTTTGCAATTTCTACATTTTCAGAATCTGTTTTACGTCGAGTCTAATATTGAAATTATTTTGAAAACTAATTGTGAAATTTTTAGTCGAATAGAACTTCTGAAGGACAGAAAAACATTTTCTTCACTCGATTGACTTTTTTCATATTTAAACATCATTTTATTGAACTTATTAATTATCGACGTGACGGATGATTTATTTATCCTAAGATCTACACTGTTACAGATAGGCTGTCTGCTTAAATGAAAGATGTCGGGTGCAATACAATCAGTGTTCGTCAGTTTAAGGTTATTTATAACTCCAAATATAAATTAGTATACTACAGCTCGAAACCCGTAAAACATTAGGAAAGGTAAATCGTAAATCGTTTAATTGTCAAACGTATGTGCAATGGAGTCGTTTTTTATAATGCCAGATGAAATTATGTGTTCTTGGTAGATATTAACGTAAGTTAATGGAAAATAATAGTCTTTATTTTAATTTACGTAATTTTACGGCATTTTAAAATATATTGGTTGGCAAGGATGAATGAATTTCACAGACGGGATCCTATTTCAGCTAACTAACAACTTAGAGTAATTAAAAACAATCATTTTCTTTTCTCTAGATGGCCTAATCAAAAGATACTCCATGATTATTTTTATGACATCATCAAGGATTGTTAATAGCACTATTTCGCAAATAAATCGATAATGAAGGATTTATAATTTGAATAATTGCCCATCAGTTTAGTTAAATAACATCATCTTAATAAAGACAGATTTCGGTAGAATCATGCTTGTCAAATGAGTTTCATAATAATTCAAGTTAAATTTTAAAGCTATAATAAATTTTACTAAATTTAATTTGAAAACTATGTATCCGAACAACTGATACTACCAATACTACTAATATTATCGCAACTACTATCATTTCTAAAATTTCTACAAATAATAATACTACTACCACCACTACTACTATTAATACTAGAATTACTAATACTACTACACCTGATAATACATTTACAATCACTACTATTATTTCTACCTTTAATACTATCATTTCTTCTACTACAACTACTAATACAAATAATAATACTGCTACCAGCACAAATAATACTGCTACTACTAATACAACCACTATTACTAATACTGTTATACCTGATACTACCATTACTACCACTACTGCTACTGCTGTCAATACTTCTACATTACTTATAATACTATTTATACTAAGACTATGTCTACTACTACTTCTATTGCTAATGCTAGCACGAATGCTACTACCACTGCTAATATTAATTCTGGTACTGTTACTGCTAATACTATTTTTGATGACACTGCTACTACTAATTCTACTACTTCTCCTACATGCACTACTACTTCTACTGGTGCCGCTACTATTATTATTACTAATGACACTTTTCTGCTAATACTACTATTACAACTTCGACCGCTACTGCCATTTCTCACACGGCTATTCCCACGATTATTACAACGACTACTACTACAACTAATACCACTACTACTACAACTACTACCACAATTATTACAACAAGTACTACACAGTCTACCATGGCTTCTAATGAAATTATTGTTACAAAAACTGCTTATATTACTGATTTTACGAATTGTAACTATTATTTTCACTGGGGTTTCATCTACTGCTAAAATAACTACTATTTCTACTACTACTATTACTTCTAATATTTGTACTACTACTATTAATACTTCTGCTACGTGTTTCTAACAATTAAACTAATACGTCTTCTTTTACTTATACTACAACTTGTTTCACTGATGTCCGCACTATTAGTAATGCTGCATCTTGTATTGCAGGAAATATTTGAATCATTCCCAACCTTTTTTACTCGTATTGTTCGCAGTAATGTTAATGGTCATATTGGTTACACTAAATATTAAATGAAAGTGGTCTTAATTTGAATATCAAAGCCAGTTTAGTCTGTTTCTCTAAGATATGCTTTACATTAAATTTTTGAATATGTAGCTTTGCAATAAGATGTGGGGTGCTTTTATTTCTTCTTTATGATGTCAAATAATACTATCATAACGAAATAATTGCTTTATAGACCCTGTATGGTCTAATTTTTGTATTCACAAAAAAGAAAGTTAAAGAGTCTTTTCAGTTTAAATTTACACGGAACGACAATTGCTTTTTGATTTAAAGTGATAAAGAAGGGTTGATTAACTACGGATTTTAATTTAACTTATTGTCATACTGTACAAAGTAACTTTCATTGTCAATGCAATGTTTGATTAATCTGTTCTATTCTAAGATATAATTTTTTTATAATACCTTATTTTAGACATTTTATTTTTGCTATTAAAGGCCATAAGTCCAATCTTAATAATAAATCTTTCCATTTGTCATATTTCTCTACGATATTCATTATGCATATTGTCGCATTTGAGTACTCGTCTTAATTATGGACGCGTAAATTCAATAGTTTATAACTGGATGCTCAAACGAAACCAAAAAGATTAAAATTGAAATTTGGACCAAACTTTTAGCTCCACATTTCAATAATTGACCAGGTATATTTTCTATGGATGATTCTGGCTTGTTGCATCTGTCGCGCTATCTATAGCTTTTTCATTTGACTGCGTTTTCACGAATTAATCATTTAAAATTTTAATTGATTCGTATGGCTTCTACCAAACAAGTTAATTTTTAAAATTCTTTCAACCTTCATGTGTCAATTCTAAACCTGTTTGTAAAGTAATTATGCTTTATTTTTTGCAGATTTGCTAGAAATAATAATAGTTTAACTGAATATGATAGGTTAACAAAATTATTAGTTAGAGTATTTTAAAACGAACAAATTGATTTTTGTTTACTACAAATGTCAAATTTGATTCGGGTTGTTGCTATCTACGCTCAGGCAACCAATGTGTGCGTTCATCTGTAGTTTTATTAAAAGCAGATATTTTTTTAACAGATAGAAAATGACATTTATATTTTTCATTTAACAGAAACTTAATTATAAATTTTAATTTGCAGCTAATAATAAATCAGAGAATAGCAGACCATCTTTAGGATTTATTTAGGCCTTCATTTTTTCAATTATTTTAATCATCGTATAATTTTTGGAGCTTATTAAATTTTAAATGAAAAAGAACAATATTTCCAATTTTTAAATGTCTTTTTAAATACCCTGACTGAATGTCGTTTTTCTCTGCGGAAAATGTTGTATAAGTAGTCTAAGCGCATTACCTTGCGTTTCCTATTCCTATGTAATTTGCTACAATACTTTGATTTATTTCAACAATGGAATGATTTTCAGTTACCTTTAATATTTTGTTAATTTGAAAAAGTAAATCTTAGATTTTATAAACAGCGTATTTATTTTTATTGTTAGGTACCTTTACATTCCTTATAATTGTTCTATTCATGTTGTGCAATTATATTTATTCACTAATATAAAAACTAACTATGACTTATGAGTAGTATAAAAAAACTTTCTACTAGTTAACAAACAACAGTATTACGATGAGTAAAAAATTTTTTAAATATATAATTACAAAATATTGTAATAAATTATCAGTAAAAGCAACTGTTTTAAAATTTTACTGGGAAGAAACGAACGGTTTGAAGAAAGCAAGAACAACTATGCGCCTATTTTCTGAATGATATTTTATTTGTGCTCAAAAAATGCCGAGTTCTTCTTATAAGTTAGATTTAAAGAAGAAAAAGCCAAAAAAAGTCGTAAATTTGCAAGGTCACATTAATACGTATGCCCCTGTTATATATATATATATATATATATATATATATATATATATATATATATATATAATATCAATATAGCAATTAATTATTGTTTAAATTGTATTGACTATATATGTATATGTGGCGAAAGCTGCAAACAGTTAATGTTCGTGACTGCATAGAAATTGTGCAGCCGACATTTCAGTCAAGTTCAATGTATGCGAGACTGCTAGAGGTGAGAGCCGCATATCTAAATTTGATTTCCATATATATTCAATGCGGTTTGATCCTCGATAGTCAGTTTGCCGTCGTACTCTGATGATGATCATGGAAGGTCGAAACGCGTCAGTGCGTTGCAGCTGGCGGTAGTTTTGTTATGTTGTCCGATGACTGGTTAAATACAATGGGATTGGTGCTTACTTCAAGCTCGCAAACTTGATTTAAAGAATTGCTTATATGAAAACTGTTCCCTTTTAGCATGAAATGTCTGATGATTGGCAAACTACGCAAGCAAATAGGTTATTTATGGCTTTGAGATAGACACTTGATAAAATGTCAGCATTTTGTGCGCTAATATTATTCTATTTTTGAATCGTTTTTTAAGTCCGCTTAGTTATGATATAAACAAAATATAGCTTGGCACAATTCCCTCATGGTTTGCTCATGATTTGCATGCATTGTAGGGTAGCAAATTATCCTTCGCTGATGTTGGAAATTGTTTCAAATAGGAATACACACTATCTCTCAATATACATGTATATATATATATATATATATATATATATATATATATATATATACATTTACATATATAGTGTATTGTTCATTTTCTTTGCGTATTAAAAATATTATACTAACAAAAGTTGTCCAGTAGTGGATTATTCAGAGTTCCTCTTTTAATTGCACAACCCTTAGTACACACTTCGTTATAACAAACGATAGAAAACTAATAATGGATGTGTAAAATTTCATTTATCCTTACGACTACCTTATCTCAGTATTGTTACTGACATTTGTTTAGATGTGGGCGAGTAGACAATTTGGGTGCAAAAATCTAAAAAAGCTAATTTTTCAGTTAATTTAAATTAAATAATAATCTATATCTAACCATTGGTATTGAAAGTCCATTTACTCCTTGCACGCGTCAGAATAATTGTTTTCTGTCTTGCCATGTGGAAGGACGTAATTAAAGTTTCTAGTTAATAAATTCGCTTCATTAACTATATCATGCCAGAGTATGTGATCGATAGTTTACTGAAATTAAAAGCCTAATTAGGATATGAAGTCAAAAAGGTTAAATTCAGACAAGAAAATTAAGAAAATAAAGTAAAAGTAAATATTATCATAAAAGTTCTTTAATAAGTTTCCAATTCTAATAGAGCCATAAATTATAAAATCTAATAATATAAAAATAAATAGGAGGTGATATTATGAAGGATAGCCCTGCAAATAAGGTATTAGCAGTAGATAATGTATAATTTAAATGCTACACTTAATTACATATTGTGAAAATTTGGTATTACATAGTTTACGATTTCGAAACGTTCGATCTTCGTTTCCCACCACTATTTTTCATTCACTATTCCTTCTGAAAAAGTAATTTCAAGGGATTCTCAAATCACTATCATCTTCATGTTGCGACTGTCTATCTCTATGCTTCTAAAATCCTCCAAGTTAATTTTATGCCCAGTCTCCGCTGAATGACGTAAAAAATCAATCTATTGACATGCTCATACTTGTTTACGGTACTGGGCTTTCCTATCATTAATCAAATGAATTTTGTGAAATTGATGCGAGCGCCAATCCCATTTTATATAATAGTGTCTGTATAAACTATGCATTTGGTAATGTAGCAAAAGCAAATTATTTTATAGACCCGTTTCACTCTTATTGGGAACACTTCAAGTTTTTTCCAGAATTTGACGCGCAAAGTGCACGAACCTAGGCACGTCTCCTTTGGAGTCTGGGTCACGAATCACTGAACCACGTTTCTGCTATCTTGATTAGAAGTATTGTTTCATCCACATACATGAATTGGATTTCATACTCTCCTGGATTATATAAGTGCTTAAATTTCGATTTCTGCTCAGGAAATGTACTGCTTAGTTTAACGAACTGTTTTAAACGCCTAATTCGATTGATTCTAATTTTGCTTAATTTAATTATATATATATATATATATATATATATATATATATATATATATTCTTTATGATGTCCATTCCTTTTTAATTTACCACAGTATTCTTATAATTAGGAAAACACAAATAACAAAGTGGATAAAGGCCATTTATTTCGTGAATACTAATCATCTCTTATACAATCATACATATTTATACATTTTGGGTTTTCAATTGATTATGCTAGTGGTAACAAATCTGACTCGTTTTTACTGCTGTTTCTTGTTTTGGCTGGTTGGTGAGTGTGTATGCGTTTTTGTTTGTGTGTATGCGTGTTTGCATGTAAAGGTCATTCTCGCAGTATTGCAAAGTGATGTCTGAGATCTGGTCATTATTGTTTTGATGGCTTGAGAATTAACCATCTGTGCGCATTGTTCACTGTTACAAGAAACAGAAGTAAAAACGAGTCAGATTTGTTACCACTAGCATAATCAATTGAAAACCCAAAATGTATAAATATGTATGATTGTATAAGAGATGATTAGTATTCACGAAATAAATGGCCTTTATCCACTTTGTTATTTATGTGTTCTGTCTTCCTAATTATATATATATATATATATATATATATATATATATATATATATATATATATATATATATACTATGTAAGACAGTGAAGTTATTCATCTTCTAGTTCAGTTTTACATTATTTGCGTACAACTCAAGTATATAACAAATTTACCACACACGTATTTGAGGTCTGAGCAATTGTTGCAGTTGTGAAACACATTTTCTGAACCACCAAATAAGCGATTTTTGGATCCTCCTGGATATCTCTTTCAATTTAAAGTTTTAACTATTCATCAAGTATCTGTCAATACACGACAAACACCATGGCAAACGGAAATTTGAAATTGATAAATTGGTTCGTATTTTTAATCCTAAAACACCGAAGTTGTGCCTTACAAGGAAATCTATATCTATAAAAGATTAGTCAATTTGATCAGTCTGTCACACAGGTGAACGCCTTATGAAGCGCAATAGACAGAATGATTTAATTATGTCCTCATTTCGTCATTAAAATGGAAAGACGATACTACCTCGGGAATTATATCAAACGGCAGCATTTAGGAAATTTGATTAAACATAAGATATATATATAGACTAATCAATGAAATAAGATAGCAATTGCAATTTTCATTCGTAATTGGCACATGCCAAAATGCTGTTGCCGTATGTGGAACACTGGTGAATTTGATCCGGTCTTGCAAAACATTTTCATCATCAAGAAAGGCGCAAATTACATGCTGTTTTTCTCCTAAGTAACTACTTTTGCTTTTTGTCGAGCTCTCACTCAGTTGTATTCGCCTCGGAATTATCTTTTTATATCCTGAAATTTTACTTTTTATTGAAATCGCAACAACAAATGACACTGTTTCCGACTTACAATGGAAGATCGTGGAATGGGAGATGGAAATTTAGAATTAAATCGATACCACAGAAGACGCAAATGTAGAAGTGCAGCTGGACGGAGTGACGCATTACCTACATCAGCTTATAGTTGTTCAGATGTTTAGTTGACAGAGCAACACACTAGTTAATTATTTTCAAGTAAGACTTAGCGGCTTTCTCTAAGCGCCAACTGCTTAATTGTTTTGTCACCAAAGTTACAAGCTGTATAAATCTTTATTAATTTTTACTAAATGATTTTCGCACTAAGGGTACAGATTTGTATGCATATTTATTTACGCCATTCCTATGTAATTAGGTAACCCAGGTTGCCGTAAATTAAAAGAGAGTATTGCATAAAACCCTCGTAATGTTCTAATTTAAATTTTTAGACTATTTTCTAAAGAAATATAGAGTAAGGCAATATATACTTAAACAAAGTTTTGCTATGTTTGGCCTCTAAATCGTATCCTTCTCGATTAGATTGGGGCAGTTTCTAAGCCGGAATTAGAAGACGGACATTTACCCGCATATTAGAATTAAGACTATGAGACGGTGTCGCCTACCCAATGCCGAAGCAATTTGCCGGGGCTCAACAGGTGTTGAGCATTTTAACACCTGAGCAAAGTACTGACCAAATTAGAGAAGATGTTACATAACAAAATGTTGCTATTATTAAAGCTGTTACGAAGTAATATTCCCTTTTTTTGGATTGAAGTAGTCGTTCTAGTCCAATTATTAAAATGGGAATTACAAACTAGAATTCATTCTAATTGACTGGGTCGGCGACACGGAGAAGAAGCACTCTATGGTGGTTAAACAGGCAACAAAATAATGACCAAAAAAGACAAGTTGGCGTATATCAGAATGTTATATTCAATATACTGCGTTGGTGGTGGGTGGAAGGACGAGGTGTAATATGCAAGACGAAATGCTTCCGGATTTAATCGTGTCTGCCAAACTGGTTACCAATTATTGACGTGTGCCTGCAAAAGCGAAATCGGTATAGTAGATGAATTACATTCGCCAACTGGTACCATTTATCGTCCCCATCAATTATATAATCTGAGTTTGCAATTTGTTATACAATATTATCAATTCTCTAATTTTTATGATGTTTGTGTTATAACGGAAAAGCGATACAGCTAGTTGGAACTTTAGATAAAAAATAATACGAAAAAGAGCTCGTCTATGTGATAAGTAACCTGAAAATGTTTGCTTTCATGTTATTACACTTTGCGTGAAATGCGCGGCTTCTGAAATTAAAGATAACTCAAGATAAGAAATTATTTTATAACAGATAAATACTGTTTGTTGTAGAGAACTAATATATATGCAAGTATGTATTAGGTGTTGCGAACCTAGTAACAAATTAGTTCAGTTGTGACCAGAAGGATAAACCAAAGGCAGCCTGAACAGAAAGTATAATCTCATGCACATTCGTTTCGTGTTTACTGGCGACTCATCAGTAGGAGCCGGTATTACGCCCTTTAACCACTATATATTTGGGTGAGGAATGTGGGATAATAGGACGGTACAATCTCCTAGACGAATGTGTAAACCTGCAGTAGAGTAGCTAACATCGTATAGTCTCGACAGTGCGACTTCAACGCTAACTCACTCTATACAATATATATACCGAGTCTGTAAATGATACTAACACTATGACTAATACATACTTGCAAATATATTAGTTCTCCGCAACAAACAGTATTTATCTGTTATAAATTTAATTTAATAATGTCATGCTTACAGCAAAATGTGATAACTGATATTGATCAAAGCCAGAGTGTGCGGATTTACTGGAGTAACTGTTGTTCAGAAAAAGTTGTAATTCTCAATTCCAGTGTATTATAGCATACATTGATATCCATCATGTTAGTACCATGTCCGACTTGGAAACCATAGTGTTAGTACCATGTACCTTTTGATACTATAATGTTGGTATCGGTTACTAACACAATAGTCATAGTGTTAGTATCCTTTACAGACTCGGTATGTATATTTTTATAGAGTGAGTTAGCGTTGAAGTCGCATTGTCCAGACCATACAATGTTAGCTACTCTTCTGCAGGTTTACACATTCGTCTAGGTGATTGTATCGTCCTATTATTCCACATACCTCACCCAAATATATAGTGGTTAAAGGGCGTAATACCGGGGAATAATTTCAAACTCGGAGTAGAAACTTGCAAACTTCAAATAGATTAATAATATCGTTAATCTCAAATGAAGTATTTCATAAAATTGCAGGTTTGCACATTCGTCTAGGAGATTGTATCGTCCTATTATCCCACATTCCTCACCCAAATATATAGTGGTTAAAGGGCGTAATACCAGGGAATAATTTAAAACTCGGAGTAGAAACTTGCAAACTTCAAATAGATTAATAATATCGTTAATCTCAAATGAATTATTTCATACAATTTCCGTTAACTTTAACGCAGCAGTACATGTCTGCATTTAAGCAATTTTCATTTTATTTTTAATTGTGTGGTTGTTTTTAATTTTTCTTTTAAAAGTATAAACTAACTTGCCCCTTTCATTCATAATTATATTTTATATTAATCTAGTAACTACTACTGAAATTAACATGAACAGCAAAACAGAAAGACTGCTGAAATTAATAATACAGGGTTTACTCATTTCTGATATCTTCGAACGGAAAAAGTTTAATCACTGCATATACATTGAATCATTTAGTAATCGTTCAGAATAATCTGATTTTAAAATTCCGCAAGAAGTGCGAAGATCTCTTGGCCACTATTTTCGTTCTTCTTTACCATGTTTTATAGATGTTCATTTCCTAAGCAAAACGGAATTATGCGGCCAAAACCAATAACCCCGAAATAGATTCTAATTGGAAGTACTGGAATTCGAATGTACAACTTTTTTTTATTAAAGCACAACTTGATGCCACTCTTACATCCCCGATATAATGTAATTAATTAATCTTGGACAATGGTGTAGAAAAACAATATAGCTGGCAATCAAAACCTGGGAAGTTTGATTTGATTTATTTCTGGCATAATATTATTATTTCAAAGGAAAAAACGATTAAAGACCCAAAACACTAGGCTCGATAAGAAAAAAAGAGCTTTCTCCATAAAGAGGCCGCGGGGATATACACGACCGTGCTATAAAGTATTATTTCATACTAAAATTCATGGTTAAGTTATATACTTTACATGAAAGAGACATTTCATTCCCACCTTTTTATCATGCATTTAAAATTGATCGAGTTTAGACTTTTTGCAAAATCAAAAAGGAGTATATCAAAACAGGAGAAAGTGTGGAACTTGGAACCGCTTAATGATTTGTATGTATATTCAAGTTAAAATTCTAATGAAGAAATATTCAAAAAAAGTTTGGCTGGATACGATTTTGTCTGTAGATATTGGAATATAACAATTATTACAATTTTTGTCAATTAATAATTATATTTGTTGACAATAAAATTATTTCAGTCAATAGTCATGAAACCCATTCCATTTAGTGTATAAGCATTAGTCCATTTCTTTAGTATTAGTAAAAGATTTGTAAAAATGAATGCAATTTTAGGTTCTTTGGTTTTTTTAAAATTGTTCGAAGATTGGTTAAATACAATGGGATTGGTGTTTACTTCAAGCTCGCAAACTTTATTTAAAGAATTGTTACCACCACCCGCGCAATCAATTATTTTTTAATCACTTTTAGTTTGTCCAATTAATGTGGACCCGTAATTTTGGATATTTTTTGACGGACGTGCAAGGTAAGAATACAATGGATAAACACTTGTTTTAATCTAAAATGAAAATATTACGCTTGAGCATTTATTGATAAAATTCTAAGTGAGCTCGTGTTTAAATATAACCAAGCAGTTTTAGCTATATATATATATATATAGTTGTGCACTGATAAGATAGAATAAATAAATATCTGTTCAATTTCGCTAATAAAGTGAATTTTATTTAATTCGCTTATTTTGTAAAATGTATATAATTAAATTGCGAATCCATTCATTCCTATGCAAAAATTAAAATGAAACTGCAACCATTTAAATAAATCTTAAATTCGTATTTACTATGCTATTATTCATAAAAATTTTCACAAAAACAAAAATAAGTGAATATTTTTCCAGATAATCAATTGGCTTATATCGAAATTATATACTTAATAAAATATTTAGATCAATATTCTGAACATTAGATTTAAACTGACGATTCCAAAGCCTATTCTATTGATCACTCAAATTTCTGGTTGCCATTTCAGCAAAGAATACCTTTGTTCAACCAGTAATATATACCTGTGTCTATTAATAATTGATTGTTAAATATCGTATACTCTTTAGCATAAGTCTAAGGCCTACGATCCAAAAATAGAGAATCCACATTTGGTACATCGAAATGGAGATATATTTCATATAATCTGACAAATAAATTGAGATTAAATGCAAATTTGATCGTACTAGCAATGAGAGAAAGCACATTTCATTTTATTGCAGAGACAATACACTTCTGATAAAATTTCTCTAATGTATAAAAGTAATTCGTAATAATTTTCTTTTTCTATCCTTATTGACAAAATTGTTTATAACTGGTAGCTATGTCTGCCACTTTGTGATTTTTGAGTAAAAACATTCGTATTTTATATTAAGAGTTTAAAACATTAGGCTGGTACTGGCAATTTATTAGTGACTAGTATAAAAGCAAATGATTTATTTTTATTTATTATTAAATTTTATTGAATTAAACAATACTTTTTATTATTATTATTATTATTATTATTATTATTATTATTATTATTATTATTATTATTATTATGAATTTCGCAAAAATATATGATTGCTTTTTATTCTTGTGGTTTATCCATTAAGTTAATAAATCTTGGTTCATGTAGCTTCTACATTTCATGGCATTGCGTTTTAAATGTTATTTCCATTAGCTGATGCTTTTTGTTTTAAATTTCAATTGATGTTTGTGTCTTTTTTCAAAAAAATCCAAACGAAATAAATACATGAAACAGTATACAAATAACACTCAATATTCAGAGAATTTTTCGCGTAAAATCTCAAATTGTACATAAATACGTGTCAAGGTACAAAACCATTTGACAAACAAATAACCTACTTGCGTGTGGTCTAGCCTTACTATAAATGCGTATTTGATTCGTTGAATCATCATGTTAAACATGATTTTTGTTTCAGTTCACATGTCGCAAGGTCATTACAAATAGGTTTAATTTTTTAAAGCATAGAAAATTCGAGATTTATTGTACGAATATTTTACCAATGCGCATATGAAATAAAATGGAATGCGTTTAAAAATTGTTAACTATATCAGTATCTACTAACTAGTTGTCAGGGCGAATGAAACAGATTGTAAATGATGGACTGAACATGTCATTTGAGCAATAAAATAAATCAGTAGAAATAACTATGTAATCTTAACAAAAACGTAGCGACACCACGTTTTAAATAATTTGAGACAATTCGTATAACGAAATTTGCAATATCATCAATGTCAATACAAAATTAAAACTGCTGGCTTTTATATCTTTCAAAATGTTCTGTCCAAATTTAATCGGGATGAAAGGAGGCGTCACAAAATTTACCAACGGAAAAAATTTTTTTTAAATCAATCTTGCAAGCTTGAGATAAGTACCAGTCCAATTATACCTAACCAGTCACACAGCGAGGAAATATTGCCGTCAGTGACCTAATCTGCTAATTTTATGGCGAACTTTCCGTAACAACTACGTAAATAATAAAAAAATAAAAATAAACGGATGTTAGAAAACGCAAAAAGATTAAACATTACAAACAATTTAAGTAAACTTATTCATCATTAACTTAGAAAATTAAAAAAATGGATATATAACTTCACATAATAGCCGCATACAACAACGTGCTATCCGATATTTTAATATATTCGCATTCAATGAGCAAATTAATTGTTTTTCTTTCCGATGGGTTAAACAAACATTTATTAAAACGCCCCATTTAAATATAAATTTTAATTTATTTTATTTAATATGTGTGATGGTCCTGCTTAAATAAATGTTCGAAATTTATATATATATATATATATATATATATATATATATATATATATGTGTGTGTGTGTGTGTGCGTGTGTGCGTGCGTGCGTGTATGCAAGTGTGCGCGTGTTAAAATAAAACATAATTAAAATTTTATACTCATGTTTTTTGTTCAAGGTTTTTACAAACAATGAGAAATATTTAAGCAGATCTAAATAAAAATTTACTGGTGCTTTTATCAAACTCACAAAATTGATTGAAATAACTGTGATCACCAGTTGCGCGATCGATGATTGTTTACATTAAAGTTTAATTATTTTATAAAATAGTTGAAGCATATACGCTGCATTAATATAGAAATATATTGTGAATAGCGGTATAAATATTGCATATCAATGCACAAAAATATTCTTATGCAAAATATAATGCTTATCATAGATTCATTGGAAATAATTTATTTTTATCACAAAAAATCTAATTATTTTGTCTTCATTTTATAACTTTATATTTATATATCCATCAACTTCATTAATTCTAATTAAAGACAGCATTAATTTTTATTACAAATTTCAAAAATATCGATATCTTTATATAGTTGAAGGTCACAATTTAAAAAATATAACCGTGAGATGTAAATGGAGAATATTTTTTACTCAAATTTTAGCTTATTCTGTCTTGTATACATTAGTAACTTTTCTTTTAAATTAATTTTCCAAAATATTGCGTGTAGAATGAATAACCTTATTGCATATTAGATTGAACATTATGTTGAAGGCAAGCATATACTCATAATGTTTACGTTTTATCTGCAAACAATAAGTTCGCGTGAGCCGTACACATTACCTAGGTTAAAATATAGATATTTGAATGTACTAGATTGTATCATATAAAATAACACTCTTCTGGTTTTTTAGTTAAGGACTTGAAGATTATATCGAATTCATCACGAATTAAAAATTAAAATCAACATCATTTTAGTCGTGTCTGGCATTGATCAATATAGGTTACAAAATCGTTTTTGTTTAGATGATAAATTACAAAACCATTATGCTTACCATAAAATTAGTTTCGACTTATTCTGTGTGTTCAAATTTGTAAGAATTCAGTAGTTTGTCTGGTCAATGCAGGCTTACAGTTTATTCCATTCTATTTATATTTCCGCACTGCTTGGGCCTTTATTTACCCTGGGCCATATAATCAAATATATATTATGTGCCTTATAAAAAGATCAACAATAATATTTTAGGTGTTCCCAAGCACGATGAATGTGTATACGCCTTCTTGAAGAACTTAAAACTTCAGAAACTGCAAAAAATTGTCATCTATTTATTTTTCTGCAGAGTAATATTACGTTTTGCTGTTTCAGTTTCCTAGAGACTGAAAAATCAACGTTCCACTTTCCTTCACTTTTCCTTACATCTATGCCAATTTCTAAATGTGTATTCAGTAACTATGGCAGTTCAGTGCATATTTTTATGTATATAAAGCTTGCACACCTGAGTTAAACACTAGCTACGCTTTGTTTAACCAATCGCAAAACTTAACAAGACTGACGTTAATCGCAGGCATTGAGTACTGGAAAATTGTGAAGGCAACATTCCCAGTTAGGTACAACTCGTGCGAGTATGCTGGCAGAGAGAGACACGCTCTTCATTCTTTTCTATATGTTAAATATGAACTATGGTTCGTCCCTTGCTTGACAGTTTATCATCTTCCAAATTCCATTAGTTAATGCGAATAGCGATAATTTTCCTGTGTTTTACATCTTGCTAGGTATACTTCGAATGGTAGTTTTCTCAAGCTAATAAATGAAATTTAAGTGCTTGCTATTGCCACCCATGCAATCAGTTATTGTTTATATTGTAATTCGTTAGGCCTGATATGTTTAATCTGAAGTGCGGCCAAATTATTTTTCGATTATCTGGCTTTTACAAAGGTACAGTACAGTTACAAGTTGAAAGTAAAATTAACCTTTACGGTGTGAAATAGATTTTTGCTCACTCTGATTTTTTGTAATTCATTGATAATACAGATTATTTTATTTAGTAATCCACAATGCATAAAAGTTATGCGGAACTTGTTGTGCGTAAATATTGATTGATTGTCTATACTCTAATTTTTGGAATTATACTGTCGAAAACATTCTTACGTTTTCTTGTGCCATTGTGTCAATTCTTTAATTAAAATAAAACATAGTGAAGTAAATTGCAAAATATATAGGTAATAAAACTAATCATTCATTGATTGCTAGGGGGTGGTGGTAACAATTCTTTATATCAAGTTTGCGAGCTTAACGTAAACACTAATTCAATGGTATTTAACCCGTCGTCGAAGAACATAGCAAAACAACCTCCAGTCGCAACGCACTGAAGCGTTTCGACGTTCCACGATCATCAACAGAGTACGACGGCAAACTGACTATCGAGTATCAAACCGCATTTCATATATATGGAGAGCAAAATTAGATATTCGGCTCTCACCTCTAGTAGTCTCGAATACATTGTACGTGACTGGAAATGTCGGCCGCACAATTTATAGATCTGAGAGCCACATATCTAATTTTGCTTTCCATATATATTCAATACGGTTTGATCCTCGCTAGTCAGTTTGCCGTCGTACTCTGATAATGATCATGGAAGGTCGAAACGCGCTAGTGCGCTGCGACTGGCGGTAGTTTTGCTATGTTGTTCGACGACTGATTAAATACAATGGGATTGGTGTTTACTTAAAGCTCGCAAAATATATAATTCATGAATTTATACAGATATAATTGCAAGAAACAGCAACATCGTGCATAACTACTGTAGAAATTCGTATTTGACATAAAAAAATTTGTCAAATTTAAAGCAATTTCTTTCGATAACTTAAGAAAAATATGTTAATTAATTTATGAAGTTAATAACTTGTCGACTTAACACATATTATATATAATGTAAAGCGTTTTATCAACTATATATGCCAAATCATTCTAATTGAAAGCTAATTCCTACTTTATTTTCAAGTAATTTTGTCACTAATTTCAAAGGTGGTTTTACCAATTTATAACAAAAATCTCTTACTACATAAAAACAGCAAATTTTCCGTGGTTTAAATAAATTTCACAATTCGATTTTGTGAGCTGACTCCTAAGAGAACAACTTTTCCTACTCGAATGATGTAAAATAGAATTATTTTATATTTTAAACTTACTTTATCAGTAGTTTACCAAAATTTCTCGCTTTACCACAATTCGTTCAGATAAATTTAATTTTTAACACAATCTTTGCCTCACATTTAACAACAGATTGTATACGAATCGATGCCCGGTAAACTTTAAGCAAATTTGATACGCCAACTTTGACGGAACAATGCAATGCGTGCGAACTGTTGTGCTGTATCGATAGAATTGTGTTTTGATGTCTAAAGCGAGTTAAAATTAAAAGTGCACCTTTAATTATTTTACTAATCTCTGTTGTCCTAATATTTCTATGTTTGTCAGTTTTCTGCAATTTAACGTTTTTAATTTGATGCTATTAAATATAAGAAAACGAATCGATGTGTTCAGGTCAGCGATTCGCTGAGTTTCAATATTTATTTGTTTTCATATTTTTCTAAAAAAAACGATTCTCAAAGCTTTGCATTTGTTTCAATAATGTCAGATATTCATAGGAGTTATTGAGTCGTTCCACATTGACTAGCAAATTGGCTCTCTGTTATATTGAATTGTTGTTTTTTTCGCCTCAACAACTAACTTTAACGGAAGCACCGAGTTATTCGTAGAAAATCTGGTGGACTATTTATTATCTCTAAAAATATATATTGAAACGCAACACTAGATCGATTATTCAGAAATCCATATATAACTTAATGTAGTAATTCGAGCTTGAATAAATTTGATCTAAGAATTGTTAGCTTTCCACCTACAGAATAACATATTCTTATTCAGTACGAAAACTACAGTGGTAACTGTAAATTTCACGTCGTTCAAATTATTTCTCGGTTATATGGTCTACTGTTTAGTGATGCTACTACCTGGATTTATAAGAATCCACTAATATATTATTAAATTTATCTGCTGATACAGATTTTTTCATCGAAAGTTGGATTATTTCATTCTGCTGTTTGGCCATAGTGAAATATAGATTAAAATGAATGACGTAGTGGGCGAAATCCGACTGCATCTGTTTGCTGATGCCTGTGAGTTTGCAGCCGAACGAGAAGTCCTCCATGCTATTGTAGCTCCGGTCATCCAGCTCTTCTGCTTAGAGCACTTTAATGCGGATTTTACGGTAAATTATAACATTAATTCACTCTTTGCAATTTCAGCTCAATTTCATTTCGATGGTATTTAGGGCTTCATTACATGTTTTGCATATATTCTTTGCTGCACAGTCGGGAAATAATAATATTTGATAATAAACTCAAACTTCAATTAAAATTACGAGATAAAAACGCATGAATTGATTTTCAAATTAATTTAATTCATTTCACTTGTTATTAAATATACGTAATGTAAGCTCTGTCGATTAATTGCATAATAGCATATATAAGAAATATTGATCTCCAAGCAATTTACCTTTATAATTCTGAAAATGCTTATATTTATCTTAGTAAAATAGTTAGTTGACTTCGGAACTGGTGTGCTCTAGATTGCATTTCATAAAGGCCATTTATATGTTATTTATGCTAAGATTCATTATCCTGGGCTACTGTTTGCTTAATAGATTACCTGGTGTGAGTTTTGAAAAGCGCAGACTAAATTAGAGTTGTTTTTTTTAGAGAAAATATTTCGGCAGCCATTGGCGCCAACCATTTTTAGTTAACCCATCATCACAATATTTAAAAGAAGAAAATTTGTGACGATGGGTGACCTGGAGACGGTGGCTGCCGTTGGACGCCGAAACATTTTCGTCAAATAAAACAACTTGAATTTAGCCTATGCTAGTCAAAACACAGATCGGGTAATTTGAAAAATTCAGCTTCGCAATCTTTTCATTATTTCCTTCTTAAGATGTTATTTGATATAAACTACACTATGTTGGTGCAATATTATTGTTTTGAATTTTGGCAAAATTTCAAATAGAATTACCTTGCTGTTAAAATTACTTATATGCTTTATTTGTTATTATTAGAAACTACAAAATTTAACATGTCGAACCTATTTTTGATGCATGGTATAACTTCAACTATTCAAATGCATAGGGGAATTTTTTGAAAGCAAAGCAATTTTCAGAAATATTTGTTTTGGCAATTTGTATAAATTGACTAAAATGTTTCAGAAATGTTTAATTGAAATGACCCATTAAAGGTATTTAGAAATAGACAATAAATAAAGCAATTCACAAATGTGTTCTACCAAATTTGTTTATTATAACAAGATAAGTTTGCAAGTTATCATTTGCTCAATGGAATATTTACAACAGATGCACAAATCTGCACGGGTTAGACAAAATGTCGATGAATTACCCAATTCGCTAAAAATAAAATGACTTGATATTATAATCATGTCAGGCTATATTTTAATAAGAAAACAGACAACCAAAGTTACGCAGATCAATTATTTAAAGCATTTTTGTAATATAAAAATGTTACGCAAAAAAGTCACCTGATAAAAACTTCTCTTTGTGAGATAAAAACGTTTGATTTTGTTCTAGAGATAATGGTCATGAAGTTTATTATCGCCGTCATTTCACATATGACTAGTAACATAAATTGTGAAGTAAAGTTTTCTATTTTGTACTTACTGATAACCAATTTTTAAAAATACCAAGATTTGATTAAATATATATATGAATATATATAGAGTATATATACATATATATATATATATGCATGTATATGTATATATATATGCACATATATGCATATATCCATGTATACACATATATATGCATATATACACATGTATATGCACATATATGCATATATATGTATACATATATATACATATATATATATATGTATATATATATGTGTGTATATATATATATATATATTCATATATATTCATATTTTCGATATTGAAAATGCAACATCTTTTATTTATTTAGTCAATTTTTGAAACCGTGCATTAGCGGATAAAATTTCTGCGACCTGAGCTCTATATGCCCCAGAGAATGAGTGCTATTAATCTGAACTATGTCTTCCGGATGCGATCGGCTAATACTACGACTAATTCAGCCAGAAGATCACTATTATATAAGTCAAGTTTGTGGGTCTGATATAATACCAATCCCATTATCGGTACATTTGAATGCGCAATTCATCCATCAGACCGGTTTCATCCTCAATGGGAACGAAACTGATCTACATGATTAATTCACTTATGTACATTGTACGATGCTTAATCTATGATGACAAATGTATATATAAAGGGATTAATGTTCATTTCAAGCTTAAAACTTTGAATTAAATAATTTTTATCACTGGCCGCACAATAAACGCATTTTTGTTTATATAAGGATGTAACCAGTCTATTTGATGAATTTCTGGTTATATACTTCAGCAATATATAATTATATATATATATATATGTGTGTATATATATATATATATATATATATATAAATGATGTATAATTTAAACGCTATACCAGTTAAGGAAGTTATTTCATCAAGTAAATCGGCTTTGCCTAAGTTTTTATCTAAATAAATACATGCCAGTTTTTTGGTGCAACATCTTATCCGCCTATACCATGGAATTTTCACAAGTTGCACAATGGAGTGTTGTAAATGTTCTCAGCTTCCAATCTGTGTCTTATATAACTGAAATTGTCTCCGTAAACAGCCGACTTTTTGCTGTACGCATCAAATCGTCCAATTAATTCTATTTTTAATAAAACTAAATCAGCGTTAAGTATTCATGGTATCTACATATCCTGGCACCAATTGCAGCACATACGACCAAACTGAAGTTACTTTTTTGCAAAGGAGACCAAGAAGTTCAAATATTACCTGATCTGCGTTTGGACTAACGCTTCTTTTGTTTCAGTAGTTTTCTTTCTTTAACAAAATATTTCGGTAGCCTTTATCGGCAGCCTCATTTATTCTGTTAAAGAAAGAAAACTACTGAATCGAAAGAAACTGCGTTAATTTAAACACAGATCTGGTAATTTCGATTAATCCAGTTTCGAAAAAATCATTTCATTCATGCAAGTGTAAATATTCAATTATGTATTAGTTGTTGCGAACCTA